>JAVYIG010017170.1:0-27510 GCA_035222895.1 Strongylocentrotus droebachiensis
ATCTGACGGAGAATTCTCAGAGTGAAAATGAAAAACTCCGCAATGCGTGTATGGGCGCTCTCTTCGAGATCTACGAATCCAAACTTCCCGAAGGCCTAACGGAGAGAAAATCAGATCTCGAGTCACCGCGGAGGGCGGCGTCGGACACTGCAAAGTCCAGTCGACACATCATGCTCAGCTACAAATGGGAACACCCGTCCAAACCTGTGATGCGAGAGTTCAAGAAACAGCTGCGAAAAAGAGGCTACAACGTGTGGATGGATGAAGACCACATGAGTAAGTTTATCTGCATACACTACTCTCAGAAAGAATGGCAATTTACAAACATGACGTGAAATCTTATCTTAAATTTTGCTGTCCTTCATTCAAAATTGCAACATATATGATCTTAACTGGTGAATTCGGAAGGTGGGTCGACCAGGTAGTTACAGGAAATTCACTTTTAAATAATATTTCCTTATTTGAGCGTTACTAATAAATGTATCATCGTGGCTGCTAATAATTGCATATAATCCAGAAATTATTATCCCCATATATAGCTAAAACATGATTATCTATTCTTCCCTTCCTTCTTCTTTCTTGTCTCAGTGGGTGATAAAATCGGTGCCATGGCAGAAGCCGTAGAGAATGCTGATATGATCATAGCTTGTATCACGCGTGGTTACCAAGATAGTCAAGACTGCCGTACAGGTGAGAAAAGATTGACTTCTTTTTCTGATCAATGTCAGTTGACATAAAGGGAGAGGGTCGAGCATACCCGCGGTTCAGGCAAGAAATAACCCCTACTCTCATGGCAAGACTTGGGATCCAGGAAATGTAAGATAATGACTTTACCATATGGGGGGATGCAAAGCAATACGTATTTGGTAAACAGGCGAATGATGTCGAATACCCTATGAGAGCCTACTAATGTGCGTATTTAAACTATCATTTGCCATGATGCTCATTGAGTTCTGGCTAATTGATGTCTTTGTAAAAAAGACTGTGAAAGTTTGATTACTCATAACATAAAACTATGTGTAAATTGTTGGGATTTTAATTCATCAAAATGATAAAGGATTAAAGAATTATTAGTGTGAGGTGTGTTGTGCATGAAGATTGTAAAAGCGTGTTCACTGATCACACAAAATTACTCTACTTTTTATTTTAGCTACGAGGAAACAAGGTCCACATACGATACAAGACATGAAACTGTATTCCCTTGTCGTTATTTTATTGAGGTATAGTGTAATAACTGTACACTTGCAAAGTGTAGTCAAGCAAATGTAAATGACTCGAAATGAGAATGACATAAATGAGAAATGAGAATATTGCACGGAGTTAAATTGGTGAATACTTAATGAGATGGACTTAAATGCAGTGAATAAGCTTACGAATAAGCTCGAGTCGAAATGACGTCGAAAGTCCGATGAAGATGATGAGGGGTGATTTACGAAGGTAGGGGCTCATGCAATGATGATGCGGAGGCTTGATGGCGGAAATGCGTCTTCGATGTCGTGGCTGAAGAGCCATGCAGAACGCAATGTCGACGCAGACGCTCGTGATGATGATGACGATGAAGCTCTCAGACGGGTAGAGAAGAAATGTGGCGCTCGAAGACGAAACAGTGAGTCACTCGATGTCGGAGGCCAAGGAAGAAATGCAGACATCAAAAGCCGGTTGTGATGCAGAGAAGTGAGTCCCTCGACGAATGAGCCGAACTTTGACGATGAATATTCATCAGAGCTATGTTGAGTCGAACTCGATGAACGTTCAGGCGAGCTACAGTGAGTCGAGCTCTTGAGGGTGAAGATCTACCGGAGTGAAGAGAATGGCAGCTCCCAATCAAGCGCCATGTCGGTCCTGATTATATCGTTGCTCTGGAAGACTGCCATCCCGCTGGAGATGGCAGAGAAAAGGTTGACGTGCCATGCAAGTGGCGCATGAGGCACGGGAGATTCTCGAATGAGGAGAGAAGATCAAAGAGACGTGTTGAATCGACTGTAGATATTAGCAGGAGTGAAGAAAACCTTGTGGTGATGAAAATACGAGGGGTGAACGATGCGCGGAACCACGATTCGCGATTGGAGGGATGAACGCACGTGGTCTGAATCAATGAATATAAATGAGTTGCGTATTAAATGGAAAAATAATGGGAACATGAACGTACAGTAAAAATGCGAATGAATGAATGGCTACAAGATTAACGCGAGGATACGGACATGCAGTCACATGCACGGCACACAAAAATGAATATATGGGACTACACAGAAATTTCGCAATAAATTTTGTTCCATATTTTAGCTATTTCTTGCCATATAGGGAATACTAAAGCATTTGAAAAAAACAATTCTTTCTTTTCAAACGAAGTTTATGTTCTGATAATCTTTCCCAACCGATATAAAAACACTGAGAGAGCTCACCTGTTTTTCCTACCTCTGCTGCCATTAATTTTCTAACATATCTTTTATGTCATGTTTTCAGAAGCGTCTTATGCTTACGAATGCAAGAAGAAGATTATCCCTGTGAAGGTGAGTAATGACTTCAAAGCTTCTGGTTGGCTAGGCGGTATCACAGCAGGGAAGATCTACTACATGGTTCAGCAAGCCGAGCTTGTCTCCGAGGTACTCTCCAGCATCATCGAAAAAGAATTCGCAGTGCAGAACGAAATGGTCCAGAACGTGGTCGCTGGTATGTCACTTTGTAAGGAGAGTGAGAGAAAGAAGAGAGAGAGAGAGAGAGGGAGAGAGAGAGAGAGAGAGTATTGTTATACATCTAAATATATTAATTTTACCGCAAACCTTCATGTCATTAGTTTATATCCTTTGTTTTATTCCTTAATTACGTGATAAGTTGCTACTCTGTGTATATCATTTTTTTCAATAAATAACTCACCTTCTAGTTTGTTTCATACTCTTGCATGCTTCTTTATCAGTATTAAGATTTAACATGGTATAAAACATAACATGAATAAGCATAAGCATCGTTGAAATTATATATGTATACTTACAATTATACATTCTTCATACAGAAATTTATTTTAGTTACAGTGAGTAAAAACTAACCTAGCTGAAAAACAATGCGAATGATAATTATTGTAGTGGTTAAATTCATATTTTGTTATATATGTATTTGTTTTTAAATGAGTTTCGTTTATTTACTTATGCTCTATTTTACTCGAAAGGTCCCCCATCACCAGAGCAAGAACCGAAACCACCTCCAGTGGAATCTCAAGTACCCGGATGGGATTCCAAGAAGGTCCAGGATTGGCTGGCAGCTAACAGCGTCACAACACGTAACAAAGCTTTGAAAACTCTCAATGGAACCCAACTGCTGCAACTGAAGAAACTACTAATCACAGCCCCACAAGCTTTCTACCAGTCAATGAAAGATGATCTTAAGGTTCCACTTATTGATGTCCTATCACTTGCTGCAGCTCTTGAAAAACTAAACTAAGTGATTAGTATAATGATGATGAAGTTAACACTTTATAGGCCACACAAATAATCTCCCTGAGCCATATTATATTTATCAAGGGCTACAATAATATTAAATTTTTCCTGAGCAAATTCTATCTATAGCTGTGGTATAAGGCTGGGACTGTCACCGAGCTTATCAAGACCGGAGAAGGATAATTTGGCAAAAACTAGTATGTTACCCGAAAGCAATCGTGGTACCTATTATTTTGTGCAAAAGTACACGAGTGGACACTGAGCAACCGTGCGTAAAGGATAAGAAAGCTACCGCGGCGTTAAAACATATTGTCAGCCGTTTGCACGATTTGTACACAGTTAGTCATAATTTGCACACACCGGACTTGCAAGGAATACCTAAATTTGTTTACAACTCCCAGGCCTGTAAACAGCAACATTGGATGTCCCAATAATGCATTACTTAACGGAAACCTAAAGGAATAACTTTAGCTATTCTGAGAGATGAAACGTGTTCTTGCCCATTAATTTAAAGATTTGTTACCAAAGCGTATATTGATTAACAAGATTTCCCACCAAAGTGTATGAGAGAGGTATAAAGCAAAGATAATATACAGTTTAACAGCACGACTTTGGCCTCGCCATTTTCTTGATAAGGTGACCAAGAGCACCTAGTCTGATATGGCTAGAATCTAATTTTCTGTAGCTTGCACGGTCCTCATTCTCCTCAGCTGCGTTGATATCAGTACGTTGACAACAATTTATGAGCTCTATTATTTCTTGATGGCTATACCGAGATATTTTTTTAATTCATACATATTGCTAACGATCTTAGGGTCTCCCATTTTTGAAGTATCAAAGGAAGGATTTTTTCGGTTGAAGTATTAGTGATACACGTGGAAATACTGTCAGTTCTTAAATTTATCGATGTACCATGGTTTCAAAAATAATAGAATTACAAAAAAGAGAAGAATGCATATTCCACACTCCCCTTTACTTTTTGTAGACTTCACTGAAATACATTTTTAATAAAGACATATTTTATGCATTATGAAATATTGAAGTTCTATTTTGTCGGTAACTTCTTATTGAGACTGGAAAGATAAGAATGGACTGAGAGAGAGAGAGAGAATGATAGCGATAGATAGAAAGAAGATCAGAGAAAAGAGAGACAGAAGGAGAGAGAGAGAGGAGAGAAGGAGTGAGTGAGAAATGGAGAGAGATAATTAGAAAGAGAAAGAGAGGGAGAGTGACATAGATAAAATGTGTGTGTGTGTGAGAGAGAGAGAGAGAGAAATAGAGAAGGAGCGATTTAGAAAAGGAGACAGAAGTGAGAAACAGAGAGTGAGAGAGAGGGAGAGAGAGAATGACAGAAAGAGAGACAAAAACAGAGAGAGAGAGAGAGAGAGATGGAATGAGAGAGAGTGAGAGAGAGAGTGAAAGAGAGAGAGAGAGAAAGAGATAGAATGAGAGAGAGAGAGTGTGTGTGAGAGAGAGAGAGAGAGAGAGAGAGAGAGAGAAAATCTTATATTAGTCTTATTCGTATCAGGAAAATTCCAGGATGGACAATCTCACCTTGGCCAATAACCCCCGGAAAACTAACACCCCCCAAAAAAAATATCCCCTTGAAAATTACCCCTCATAAAATTACCCCCCAATAGACAACCACCCCCGAGGACAAATATCACAGGAAAGTTAGCCCCTAACCTCAGGAAAATCACCTCCCGTTGGCAATTACCCCGAGGACAATTAATGATAACAATAATAAGATATTTCTATACCGCAAATTGCATATTGCCTTTAAGCGGTTTAGAAGGAAAATAGTTGCAAGTAAAGGAAACAGAAGTTGCATTACAAATTACATCAATCAATTCAAATAACATTAAAACTTTGCAAACGAAATAATACATATACATAATTTATTACAGATCATTTACAATCAAAATACGAATAGTCCATACTTAAGAGTATCCTACATTAATCCACAACATAGCATATAAAAGGGAAAAGGTCAAAAGGGCTATTCAGGAACATGACTGCATTGTTTTAAAGAACCAGCATTTCGAATTTGGAGGGGGAGATTGTTCCAAAGAAATGCAGAGAAATGCAAAGAAATGCAGCTACATAAACGAAAGAACCCCCCCCCCCCATCCCTGAAAATCATCCCCGTGTACAATTCCCCCTCCCGCCAAGGACAACCTCCCCGAGGACAATTAACCCCCTCCCCCTGTTCATAAAAGGAAAAGTCCACCCTGATAATACGTTGGTTTTAATAAAGTTCAGCTAACGACGCCAAAAACAAAATAGAAAGACGAACGATGGGTGTTTTATGTGCCTCCTGGCAAATTTTTCGAAGTTGAGGAGAGCGGTTGTCCATTATTTCTTTGATTTGTCGGGCTAGTTAGTTTATACGTTTGTTTAATGATTGTTTTACATGACTGCTAAGAACGTCACAGTCAATGCCTTATCAAAGGGAACAACCACATTGACTTTGCTTCGAACCTGGGACCTCCCGATTACGCGACCACTGCTCTATCACTGAGCCATCGCACCCTCTCCTTACACAGAGGACAAATTATTGTTCTTGACTACGTGATGATGTCCCTCAAAGCAAGTTCACAGCTTCAATCCTTATATTTGTATTACAATCCATTATCAAATGGATGGTGCTGATGTTGGTGAAAATGATGATGGTAAAAATGAAAATGAAAATGAATATATATTATGGTGATGTAAATATGCCTGACACAGAATATGATGTATTGTGGATAATCACCCCGGGAGTGATTCATTGCTCGGTCATCAACAGGCAGCCTGTTGCCTTGTTTATATTTACTTAGCAACCGGCGAAACTATGCATAAAATACGTCACGATCGCATATATTCCATAAATGCAATTTATTGAATAGGGTTACAATGAAGTGCACAGGATGAATGCATTTTTGGCGACCAAGTGGATCAGCGTGGTATGCAGGGGGGCGTTTCACAAAGCCTTTTTTTCAATCACAAATGACAAAATAAATCAATTACAAATCTGCTGATAACCAATCAGAAGCACGGATTTCAGTAGCTTGTAACAAAAAAACTGTCATTTGTCACTGATGACAAGTTTTGTGAAACGCCCCCATAGTTAGTGTATAAGAAATATCAAACAATAATTTATTGAGGAAAGGTATATTATTCAAAAACGTTCTCAATACTAAACACAAAAATGACATTGAAATAAATTGTAGATGTAGATTGGTAAACAATAGCAATAAAGGTGCATGTAAAACACACAGTTGATACTAACATATATATGTGGTGCCAGGTAAAAATGTCAGAGGAAAAAATGTCAGAGGAAAAAATGTCAGAGGAAAAAATGTCAGAGGAAAAAATGTCAGAGGTAAAAATGTCAGAGGAAAAAATGTCAGAGGTAAAAATGTCAGAGGTAAAAATGTCAGAGGTAAAAATGTCAGAGGGAAAAATGTCAGAGGAAAAAATGTCAGCGGTAAAAATGTCAGAGGTAAAAATGTCAGAGGTAACAATGTCAGAGGAACAAATGTCAGAGGTAAAAATGTCAGAGGTAAAAATGTTAGAGGTACAAGCAAAAAAATGAGTGCCGTCATCATATCTCAGCACTTTTATCACACAGAATGTCGAGACGTACTGCTACTGCATGAGCTAGTCTATTATATTCCTTTCTTCCATGTAAATTTGATAAATGGCTGTGTGTTTTATTTCGTACATGTCCTGAGGATAATACAATGTGGAAAATAGATTTTGAATTTTTTTTTTTTGTGATCAGGCTTGCATATATAATTATGTATGAATGTCTAACATTTTTTGATATTTTGAATTGGTTGATGTGTTAATGTTTGTGAAACGTACCGGTTTGGCCGGTGTCAGCCTACAACCTAGCCCGTGTAACGTTCCAGAGACGAACAAAGTCCAAACGAAGAAATTAAAGTTCTCGACAAAAGTCAAGTGTTAAAGTGAGTAGTGCATTTAGTACAAATAATTACATATAATCACGAGGAATCACGAAAAGTTACATATAGGCTGGGCGCCCTGAACTCTGCTAAAGCTTTAGCACCTCATGGCGGCACAGGAAGTGGAGTAAGAATGAGAAAAACCAAGAAGTCGCCCGAAAAGTGAAAACTCGCTCCGAAAAATAAATACCCGCTCCAAAAAGTAAAAGACCGTCTCGATTCAGAAGCTCATCCCCATTTTAAACCCTCCGACACGTGTGACCCCTTATAAGGGCGTGTCACTATGACGCATTGCGTCAAAATAATCCCAGGCACCATACACACCCATGTCGAAAGGAACTTTATTAATTTTGCGAACTTAACCTCCAGAGTTAAGCTTTCCGGCAATACTCATCGGCCTCGTAACTTACATAACTCTCACATTTGTGCTCTTTCGATCTTTAACTCTTTCACTCGACATCTTTATTAAATCCGAAGAACGCAAATGGGCCGGAAATATAACAATCCTGGGTGCAATTATTTGAATGATAATCGGAGCATGCATTGACAAACTTACGAACTCGCACAGAAACATTCTGAACTAGGGCAGAACAGTCCTATAGTAACGATGAACCTTAACAACAAGCTACCCCCCCCCCCTCAAAAAAAGAAAGTTGTTTACTCCATTAAATATTCCGTTGAATATAACCCAATGTGCACCCCTCTTTCTTGTTTCCCTTTTGCCAATATTGTTTCCTCCATATTTGTATTATTATGTATCCATTGAGGGTAGTCATGAAAGAAAGGGTGTGGAAGCAATCAGAAAAGGTTGATCATCTAGCATAAACATGTAAGTATTGGTGTGTAGTGCAAGGTTTTGGAGTCATCAAAATGATAAAAACTTTGGCCCAGTCTTGGTAAAGTAACAAGCACTGTACACAGAAAGATATTGATATGGGACTACACAAACATATGGCATACAAATCGGGCCTTATTTTAAAGCTGTTACTTGTCATATCTGGGATATGAAGTCCTTTGAAATAGATTTTCAGGGAATAACTTTTTTCTTTGATGTTCTTCCACACTTGCATAATAAGAATGATAACAAACGCTCACAAATTATTGTTCACCTTTCCCCAACTCAACCTTCTCTTTAATTGATGTAACATGGGCAGCTTTCTGCTTTGTATCGGAGTAACAAAGCTGCTCATTGATTTTCTCCCAGACTATTTTGTACCGCAATAGTAATCGACAATTTTTTTATTGCAACGCGCGCACTTCGGGAATGTGATGGGTTTAGCATTGATAACATGGCTTTCTGCTTTGTTTCAGAGTATCAAAATACCAAGCCCACAAGAAAGTGGAATTGTCGGAAATATGCATTTATTGGAAATTACATATAATAGTAGTCAAGTCATTGCCTGCCTGCTCTGCCTAGGCATTGACCACTGTTCGGAAGGATAAAGCAAAGCATATATATAAGAGGAAGAGGGAGAGCAGCCGGGTCACAGTGCCCCAGAAGAAGAATACCCCCCCCCCCGTCTTCCTTCGGCAATAATCGGGCAAAAAGTCACAATTTGGGGCCGAAAGGTAAATAAATTTAAACTGGGAAAGTGGAAAATAAAGCAGCGGTGAAATAACGACTGCAGAATATCCCTCGCTGTTCTTTTTCGATAAGCCTAATATCTAACCCGGGTGTAACCATAACAAACTTGCCGCATGATTTTGTTTTGATTTTATACCTCTAACATTATTTTATACCTCTGACATTTTTACCTCTGACATGTTTACCTCTGACATTTTTTCCTCTGACATTTTTACCTCTGACATTTTTTCCTCTGACATTTTTTCCTCTGACATTTTTTCCTCTGACATTTTTACCTCTGACATTTTTTCCTCTGACATTTTTTCCTCTGACATTTTTACTTCTGACATTTTTACCTCTGACATTTTTTCCTCTGACATTTTTACCTCTGACATTTTTACCTCTGACATTTTTTCTTCTGACATTTTTACACCGAGCCAGCACTGTCCTGAAAATCCACTGACCAAGAATAATCATAAGAAAGAGAATCGCTGTAATCACTGTATTAGAATTTCAGTACGGTCAAACGCGCTTTAGTGACCCTCCGTATGAAAAACCAACCTGTCTATAAAGACCTAATTTTTCGTTTTAATGGAAACAAAGAGTTCTAAAGAAACCTATGCATACAAACCATCTGTCTATTTAGACCAAAGGGATGATACGGAGTTGTGATTTACAACAATGGCTAGCACGTTATTGGCAAAGAAATAATATATTTTTCTCGTATTAATAAACCTTTCATGGACTAGGCTCTGTGCCTATCTGTAATCATTCTACATACAGGGAAAGCTTTCAGCACTTACAGTTTATACCCGTGGGCCTTATTTTTTATGTTTGGGAAAACGATTTTTATAGTGAAATGAAATTATGAGGAACTTGGAATTGGTACTATAAAGCAGATGCTCCTGTTAACTTTAGGCAAAGCAGCCAGTTTTGGGCAAACATTACCCGATCACTGTCTCGTCATAATTTTGATTTGTTATGACGATTAACATCATTATTTATCGTAACTTAAAAGACAATATCAATAGCAACACATGTAATTTTTAATTTTTGCAAATAGCATCATTGTTCACATAATTGCTCTGATCCGTACTTAGTAAAACCTTGAAAACTCACCGTCGCCCTCACCGACAGATTCCATTCATAAAAAATTGTTGTTGTGTTTTGGCTTATTGGCGATAATAGTCAGTAATTTGCCTTATTATTTTGCACGTGTTATATCTCTCAATTTTGTATTTTTTAAAAATATATTTATTTCGTTTTATATTTATCTATCTTTTAAGATAGTATCGAAAAATAATATCGTAAGCAAAACATTCATGGGCTTTGTTAGTGTTTCTTAACAGTACATGCAGATTATTTGTTATATCACATACACGTACGTCGCCTGTGCGCGCTTGGTGGGCGGTGCCATGCTTGCTATGACGTCACTCGTATATAATTAAAAAGCAAAGCCGAACATAACATTATGCTAATATAATTACCTCACTCTTTACCCCCCAACCAATCAAATACAAGTTAAAATTTGGAAAGGAAAGTTCCCCCTACCCCCAAATGAATATTCATATTGCCAATTTGATACATAGTTTTCAAATAATCATTGAAGATAACTTGACGTATATTCAAATTTTAATGGACCATAATTTTGGCAAAAATCACGGAAATTGACATTTTGTTGTAAGGTTGTAGCAAATTTATTATAAACTCTTCATCTCAATTTTTGTGTGTCTTAATATTTTTTAAAGCATATGAATGAGGATGTTTCCTGAAATAGTCCATTGACCTTATTTTCGTTCCAGTTTTTTTGGCATTATGGCCTCAGTTTGAACACGAGAGACTTTGAGGTATTTTTTAATTCATCGGCGCTAAGCGCATTTCAAGGCCGTGCGCGTCGGGGTGGAGATTTTGTCCCACATCGTATCAAGGATGCGTGATTTGCGTGCTTTTGATAGCTAGCATGCCATTGTGTATAGATCTACAGCAGCGGTAAGTAAATCCTAGTCGGTCACATTCATATTGATCCTGAAAGGCCTAGTTAGATCTACAGTTGACCGAGAGCATCTCATTATAGCTATTAGGGGACTCTAGAAGATAGTCTCTAGATTTGGTTGTCTTTTCTTTAATTTATTAAACTTTGCTTGGTGATTATAATGTCAAAATCAAATGGGCACAAAATCAAAAGTTGTATTTGATTTAACATAGACCCCTGCAAGTTGTGGAATTTGTTTCTGCATGAGAAAATAATAATGCCTAGACTCTAGATCTAGATCTAAACCTAGTTATTGATCTCGTCTCTAGTCTCTCGAGTGGAGCTAGAGTCTTGACTCTAGATCTAGTGGAAAATATAAATTTAAAAAAGCCATGTTTATCAATTTATTGCGCAGACTCCTCTTGCGAGATCATGAGAAATCTGGCAATTTTTTTCGAGGAGTCTGCGCAATAAATTGATAAACATGGCTTTAGACCTAGATCTATTTGATTTATATTTTCCACTAGATTTCTAGAGTCGAGACTCTAGCTCCACTCGAGAGACTAGAGACGAGATCAATAACTAGATCTAGGTTTAGCTGATCTAGAGTCTAGGCATTATTATTTTCTCATGCAGAAACAAATTCCACAACTTGCAGGGGTCTATATGTTAAATCAAATACAACTTTTGATTTTGAGCCCAGTTGACATTATAATCACCAAGCAAAGTTTAATAAATTAAAGAAAAAACAACCAAATCTAGAGACTATCTTCTAGAGTCTATAATACTAATAGCTATAATCAGATGCTCTCGGTCAACTGTAGATCTAACTAGGCCTTTCAGGATCAATATGAATGTGACCGACTAGGATTTACTTACCGCTGCTGTATACACAATGGCACGCTAGCTATCAAAAGCACGCAAATCGCGCATCCTTGATACGATGTGGGACAAAATCTCCACCCCGACGCGCACGGCCTTGAAATGCGCTTAGCGCCGATGAATTAAAAAATACCTCAAAGTCTCTCGTGTTCAAACTGAGGCCATAATGCCAAAAAAACTGGAACGAAAATAAGGTCAATGGACTATTTCAGGAAACATCCTCATTCATATGCTTTAAAAAATATTAAGACACACAAAAATTGAGATGAAGAGTTTATAATAAATTTGCTACAACCTTACAACAAAATGTCAATTTCCGTGATTTTTGCCAAAATTATGGTCCATTAAAATTTGAATATACGTCAAGTTATCTTCAATGATTATTTAAAAACTATGTATCAAATTGGCAATATGAATATTCATTTGGGGGTAGGGGGAACTTTCCTTTCCATATTTTAACTTGTATTTGATTGGTTGGGGGGTAAAGAGTGAGGTAATTATATTAGCATAATGTTATGTTCGGCTTTGCTTTTTAGTTATATACGAGTGACGTCATAGCAAGCATGGCACCGCCCACTAAGCGCACGTACGCGAGTGTATGAGAAACGTACGTGCATACACACCATACATAAATGTATATAAGATATAATAGTACCTACACAAGCCTCTATATTCAATAATCTTATCATACCATTTTTCATTGTTGTTACTTTTTCTTATTTTTTCTTATTTTTCTTATTTATAAAAAGGCTATCGTATGGTGGCTCCTAAGGGACAAGCAAACGCAAAATTTGACGTAAACCTATGCAACAAATTTGTGGATTTTCACGTCAAAGAATTTGTTGCATAGGTATACGTCAAATTTGTGGATTTTTCACGTCTTTGACGTGAAAATCCACAAATTTGTTGCATGTACGTACCGGTATATGTCAAATTTTGCGTTTGCGTGTCCCTTAGGAGCCACCATACTATACGAACAACAACAACGTTGCCACGGGACTGTCACAAACCACCAATCGCACCACCATATCAGTGCACAAGCAACGGCGTTCCTAGACAGAAATAACCGTCTGATATGGGTCATTTCTTTAATAAAACTGACAAAATTTTGACATGTGGAGCCAGATGCAATCTCATCGGAACCACCGTCGATATCAGAGACTGAAGCTTTCGGTCTACGGCGCTCCGTGAATTGATTCAATAGCTCGTCAACCACACGCACTTGAGTTGACTTACCATGCGAGAGGGCAACAATTCTTCATAAACACTCTAAACTTCAATGATTTTAGGAAAGTTTTCACAAACATAATCTACGTTCGTATGAGCAGGTAATTATCAATAATAATTCATATTCGATAATGATAGCCTAGTGATAGTAGGCTGTCTTGTGTAATGAATGATGATGTGTTTTTACATAAAGTCTGCACGGTTGTTGATAATGGTGCAAACTATCATCGCCAAGGTGATCTCGGGGCAACTTTCTTCCCGAGAATCCGGGCTAACTCGCCCCGCGGGACATCTCGCCCCAGCCTTTTAGACTGGGGCGAGATGTCCCGATATGATTAATCGATCGAGAGATACCAATGTGTATATGTTTGTGCTCATTGTGACTTAATAATGCCATTTCCAACCACAATCTGCAATGGTATTGTGTTATATGATACTATTGAAGACAATCTATAACTTCTCTTTAGGTAAAATGACAAAAAAATGGCATTTCGGACAATTCACTCACAGCTCGCAAATCGCATTGCCGCACGTACATTAAATGTGCGTTGTATCGACTCGGACCACTGAAATTCGAGCAGTGTTTTTGTCAGTAAATCACTGCAAAAATATCATTTTCATAATGTATGAAGGTCTATTTTTGATTCCTGGTATACATTTCGTTATTGAGAAGTCGAATGTACTACGTTTTAGACGAGATGGCTGATGTTTGTTCACATTCTTTCGTCCTGGCCGTAAATTAGCAGACTACTGTTGTGCACCGCGCAGCAGCTCATCGCTCAGCTCAGTGTCCAGCTAGCAGTACAGCGCCACCGCCGGCCGGGTTGGCGGGGGAATTCACTGACTCGGCATCCGTACCCAATTTGATCGAGTGAGTAAACTAATCAAACTACGTTCATCTAGATGAAATTCATCTAGATCTATATTTACTATATTATCATTAGTCATTCAGAGTAGAATATCAAATTTGATTGAGTGAGTAAACTAGACCACTGTAGCTACATCATTATTACTATTAGTCATTCAAGTTTTTGTATAATTACGCAGCCCCCACCACCTCCCCCCCCCCCCCAATTTTTTTTTATATATTTGGCTCAATACGCCTCAGCTTGACGACAATTCAACACTTGATCTGAAAATGCTTACAGCTTAGTTATGTTCTTATATAATAGACTGTTGCATAGGCTTAGGAACCGGGGTGGCTTGGGGGGGGGGGCACAACCCCCAATAAAAATATTGGGGGGCTCAGATTTCATTGCGCCCCCCCCCTAATTTGTTTGCGGGGCTTATAGATATCATTGAGCCCCCAATGTTTTGGTGCGTCTTAGATATCAATGAGTCCTTAGGGGCTCAGATACCATTGAGCCCCCAATATTTTAAGTGGGGCTCAGATATCATTGAGCCGCCCGCCCCCAATACTTTTTGCGGGGCTCGGATATCATTAACCCCCTCCTCCCCAATCATTATATTCTAGGCATGAAACTCATGTATACCTATAACCTACAGACTTACAATTCAAATAGAAACATTTTATAAATATTTATTTGGGGAGGAAGGGGGGGGGGGGGCTCAGACATCGAAACTCGCATATCATTGACCCAAACAAATATATTTGGTGGATCTCAGATATCATTGAGACCCCCAAATATTTTGGCGGGACTCTGATATCATTGAGCACCCCCCCCCCTCCCCCGCCTCCTCCCCATATTTTGGTGGGGCTCAGATATCATCAGACCCCCAATTATTTTTGGTAAGGCTAGGATAATATCACGGAGCCCCCCGATATTTGTGAGGGGCTCAGATATCATTGAGCCCCCCCCCCCCAATATTTTGGCTGGGCTCGGTTATCATGAGCCCCCCCCCCCTAATATTTTGTTCGGGCTCGGAAAGGCTATCATTGACCCCGCCCTCCCCAAATATATTTGCACACTTATTTTCTGGGCTGGAAGCTTCATGCGTTTCTATAATCTACTGATCGACTTAGTATTCAAATTATTATTAAAACTGAGAGTTTATGAATTTTGGAAGATTGATTGAGGGTGGCTCCTTTGTCAACAACCAGTATTGTCTCGACACACGTACTGCACACCAGCCAGAGGGGCCCTCCCGGGGGGCACAATGCCCTTCCACTTTTTCAAGCACCCGAAAAGTGCCCCTTTAACTTGGTAAAAAGTGCCCCTTTTTACATATGAATAGTGCCCCTTTAACTTTGACAAGTGCCCCTATTAATTTTTTAAAAGTTCCTCTTCCCCTTTTCAACTCTGATAAGTGCCCCTTTTATTTTGATGCGTATAGAGGAGGGGGGGGGGGGGTAGGGGGTGGGGGCTGCGTAAATATACAAAAACTTGAAACCAACGCCTTTAATAATTCTTTTTTTGTAGAATTTTTGTGAGGCAGCTCCCTCCAAAAAAAAAAAGGCGATTCGTCAGCTCACTTCTCTGCTTAGAGTACTATGCTAGACCCGTGTGCTAGGCCCTAACATTAGATATAGCTATATTAAGTCTTTAACTTTTAAGAGCAAAATATGAATATCTGATTATGAAAAAAGAAAAATTCCATTCCTTCAATTCATTAATCATCATCATGTTAATCAGAGATTCTACCCTGAATGACTAGTAGTAAAGATGATGTACAGTGGTCTAGTTTACTCACTCAATCAAATTGGATATTCTACTCTGAATGAATAATGATAATATAGTAGATATAGATCTAGATAAATGTAGGACCTTACTGTAGTTTGATTAGTTTACTCACTCGATCAAATTGGGCAGTGCAGTGCAGCGGGTACGGATGCCGAGTCAGTGAATTCCCCCGCCGACCCGCCCGGCGGCGGCGCTGTACTGCTAGCTGGACACTGAGCTGAGCGATGAGCTGCTGTGCGGTGCACAACAGTAGTCTGCTAATTTACGGCCAGGACGAAAGAATGTGAACAAACATCAGCCATCTCGTCTAAAATGTAGTACATTCGACTTCTCAATAACGAAATGTATACCAGGAATCAAAAATAGACCTTCATACATTATGAAAATGATATTTTTGCAGTGATTTACTGACAAACACACTGCTCGAATTTCAGTGGTCCGAGTCGATACAACGCACATTTAATGTACGTGCGGCAATGCGATTTGCGAGCTATGAGTAAATTGTCCGAAATGCCATTTTTTTTGTCATTTTACCTAAAGAGAAGTTATAGATTGTCTTCAATAGTATCATTTAACACAATTACATTACAGATTGTGGTTTGAAATGGCATTATTAAGTCACAATGAGCACAAACATATACACATTGGTATCTCTCGATCGATTAATCATATCGGGACATCTCGCCCCAGCCTAAAAGGCTGGGGCGAGATGTCCCGCGGGGCGAGTTAGCCCGACTCCATTATCCCTTCCCGAGCCGCAAGGCGAGGTAAGATGGTAGGCCTAGCCCCGAGATATCACCGAGGCGATGATAGTTTGTATCCATTTCCCGAATAAAGGAGGTTAATATTTGTTTTATATCCCACATCGGCAATAAGGTCTAGATCTATTTAAAGTGAATTTTACATAGACTAATTAAAACAACTGATTTTGCAGACAGTTTAGCTTTTAAATTCAGCTAGATTTTTACAAAGCACAACATGCGTACATCATGTAATACAGTCGATACGTGCTCATTTGACATTTTGCTATGCTTATTCAATGCGCTAGTCGCGCAAGTGGGGCATCAGCAAAAAATTACTTTACAAAAAGACCTATCTCAGGTAGATAGTACTTATCTATACCTTTTTCGTGCTCTGTACAATCGCAATGCAAACAACTATACATGAGGGATATAAAATTATATATAGTCTATTAAGCAAATAACTACCGTTGGTGAAGGTGATGGGACAAACTATTGCTTCCGAGGCGATCTGGATGTAGCCTTCTTTCCGAAGCGAAGCTGAGGAAAGATAGCGTATACATTCTGATCGACGAGGAAGTGATAGTTTGCCATCGCTTGAAACCAAAAGGTGATTATTTGCTTTATATTCCACATCTAAAACAATTTAACTACAAAAAGAAAAGGACGTGTATGCATCTACATAAAAGACACCAGGCCCAAATTCACACCAAAAAAAGTTAAGGTTTAACCCAACCCCTTGAGGGTATAATTATGTGCGCGCATGTGTTTGCTTTAATCGCGCTCATTGGTAATGCGCGCTTAATTGCGCCTGTTTTAGTGCGCTTTTGGATAGTCTTCAGTGAAAGTGCGTTGCTCTTTGTAGATAGTAACTCTATCTTTAGTGAAAGTGGTTGCACTGTGTAGATAGTAGTACTATCTACACAGTGTAACAAACTTTTTGCTTCTCCCATCAATAATGGGTGAACTATCTCTCATCACATGATTTACTTGCACCATGTAAATAGCATTGCACCATGCACCTTGCTCTCGTAAGCACACACACACTCGTCAGTCTGCAAGAATCTTCAACTGTGAAGGAGGTAGACTTAACCCAAAGAAGAAGAAGAAGAACAAGATTCTTAGTATGTGGAATATAAATATATATATATATATATATATTAGATAGCTTAGACAGATACCGAGATGTGATTGGTCCAGAGCTCGTCATGTGATATCAATTGCGAGGATCCAAATACACCAGTTTGCGGTTGTATCAGTGCGCATGCGCAGACAGTTGACCTCGGGTCATTGGCTTTGAAACAAAGCCAATGACCCGAGGTCAGTGGTATTTATGCGTAAATTAAGATTGCGCCCATGCAAATGATGGTGTGCGCGCACAACGCAGCGCATAGGCAGTGATGTCATCATAATTTGCATGGGCGCAATCTTCATTTACGCATAAATACATGACCTCTAGGTCATTGGCTTTGTTTAAAATGGCGCACACAACCGTAAACTGGTGTATTGTTATATTTTCCTGGTTGGTTATATTTTACCGGCTGGTAAAATGAATATATTTTTAATCAATGCATGTCGCCCTCCTGAGGACTGTATGTCACCAATTACACACATTACACCAGTACCGAGGGTCATTTTATTTTCTCAATATTTTTTTTTCATGAATTTTTTTTCCCTTGAAATTATTTTTTCCACATTTTCTATATTTCCCCAAAAATGCTTTTTTGGGGAATTTTTTTTTTTTCTACCGAAAAATGCTTTTTTTTGGTAAGAATTTTTTTTTTTTTTTTCCCCCAAAATTTTTTATAATTTTTTTTTTTTTTTGTAAGGTTTTTTTTCTTTCTTGTAAGGTTTTTTTTCTTTCTTGAACTATTTTGATCGTCCCCGAAAAAAAAGGGGAATTTTTTGTTTTCGGGCAAACAAAAATATGGAGCCCCCCCCCCCCCCCCCCCTCCACAAAAAAAACCAAGGCTATCTAATATAACAGTTATTGACTGGCAGGGGGTATATAACATTCTTTGGACATGAAGGGAGTTATATTTCCCCTCGTACCACTTGGGAAATATAACTCCCTTCAGCTGTCCAAATAATGTTATATTACACCCCCTGCCAGTCAATACCTGTATAATATAGATCTACAATAGTTGAATAAGCCAGCGAGATGATCAGCCATTTGTTTATACGACAATAGGCCATTTTCATAATGTAGTCAAATTTAAATCACAAATCTCTGTGAACTACCTCGATACGAATGATTTTATTTTTGTGTTACTGTTAGCCTACAAATAAATGTAGAGGTCTAGAGTCTATGCCAATAAAATGCGAACTAGAGTCTAGGCCCTATATAGTCTATACATTAATTGTTGCCAGGTAGGACAACTTTTTTGGTTGCCTAATCTGACTATTGAATATCTTTATTTATTACTGTTGAATGTAATATTGAAATTGAGGCCCTTCACAAGGATGTAGACTATTACTATTACATAGGTCTATGGTTACAATGAGAAAATAGTCTGTGGTCACTGTTGTAGGTAGCTCTAGTCATCTGCACGTCATCAATAAATTACAATTTAAGGTATCTACTACCACGTTTACCTAATCATGGAGAAATTCTTCAATGTTTATTTGACAGTGTCTGACGGTTTCTCATAAAAACATGGGGTCTTCAGCAAGTACCAGAAGGATTTCGTCAGCCAGGAAAGTTGAAGGACCTTCCTCACCCAACGAAGTACACGCTGGTGGACCACTAGCGGAAGGGCAGAGCAAACCGTTGACCAAAGACGGTGCTGTTGTAGGTCTAGATGAAACCGATAGCGGTCCTTCACAACCGAAAGCGATTGCTTCACCAGACCTGCAAGAAGGCACTATCGACGATGCATCAAGGACATTGACTGACATTTCAGATATTTTTATCATTGACTCTGCAGCTGCTAAAGCAAAACGGATAGAAGAGTTCAGTGACGAGGTCAAAACAAAGCTTACTCTTGTCAAAGCTAATATCAAGCACATTCAAGACTGTGAAGGTTTCCCATGCACCTCTTGTATTAAAGGGATGAAGGGTATCAACAAAATTTCATGTAAGGGCGGCATTGATCGAAACGCCGTAGGGGATGGCTTGGGCATTGATACAGACTACTGCAAAATGTTTGCTTATATGTGGACAAAGGGAGATATGGTACGGAAGATCGAAGACGCTGATCAACAAGAAGAGCTATCAGATGAGACCACACACATTTTTACATTTTATATTGCACTTTTAGCTTGTAGTTGGAACTTTACGGACAAGTCTGATTACTTCTGTTTACAAATGGAAGAAGATGGTTGCCTGTCTTTGATTGTCGATTGGTTTTTACACCTCGTGGAGAGTGATAAGGCGATGAACAAATGGGTAGATGACATGATCTTTGATGCAATGAACATATTGCACAACGCCTGCAGAAGAGTACCGTCCCTCGCTCCTAAGCATCACCGGGCCGTGCCTGCCTTGCAAAAGTTTGGCGAGTCGAAACAGAGCTTGACACAGACAATAGCATTCATGACGTTGGCAAAGCTGGTGAAGAAAGAAGAGGCCGACAAGCTTTCCACCAACTACACCTGCATCGTATCACTACTATCACTGCTGAAGAAATGTCTCGCCGATTGTGATCATAAGGCACAGACAAGACGACAAACATCCAAGAAGAACATTGTGACCATAATTTCTCTGAATGCAGAAGAGTTACTTCAAGCAGTAGATGACCTGGCAATCAATGACAACAACAAACGGCTCATAGTAGAAAAGGGAGGCATTCCTATCCTCGCTAAATTGCTCCAACGAGATTGTTCCGTGGAGGAGAAGACTTTTGCCGCCAACAGCATCTGGAGACTTGCATTTCTCAAGGAAAATAAAGAAAAACTGCGTAAAGAACAGGGTATTATCTACAGTAAGTAAACATTCTTTAATTTTTTTGTCATAATCATGATGATATGGGAGGGTAATTTTAACGTTATCATTAGCGCACGAGGTGTTGTCATATTTTTTATCTCGAGTTGAAATCATAGGTTTAAAATAATTGGGGAAGGGTAGCTCCAAAATATTTGGGTTACCACCACTATATGGTGTAGTATTTTATGATTCGTGTTAAAGTGACTCTGTAACATTGTTGAAGGTTGAAAATCCTGAGAAAATTCAAATCACAAATATGTTTATGGTTTCTATTGAATGGGTCACTGTGCGACACCCTCTAATAGTAAATTCTCCCAACCATGAATTTTCACAACTGTTTTTCCATGTAAATAAGACAAATGCCAGGAATGGTTTAAAGAGCCAATTCATTGCTTTGTGACAATTAACATTCACCTAAATTGTGATCTAATGGTATTAATATAGTTGGAAGAATTAAGAAATCAATCAAATCATTTTTTTTCTCTATTTTTAGTTTACACTCAAACTTTCAGAATATCTTTAATTGTACATTTAGCATTTAAATCACTTCCTTCGCACTATTTTCTCTCATCTGAACAATGTTATCAGATCCCCTTAAGATGCGAAAAGAACAAAATCAGTATATGAGAAAAAGTGAAAGAGCAGTTACGTACTGGGCCCTGAAGAAGTGATCATTTATTTTCTTGCGTCGATTGTATAAGAGGAAGCGTGACTTAAGGTAGGAGGTCGTTACGTATGTGTTCCAAACTGACTATTTTACTTTTCCTTTTGTACTAAACAAGGTCTGAAGGAAAATTCCCAGAGTGAAAACGAAAAACTCCACAATGCCTGTATGGGCACTCTCTTCGAGATCTACGAATTCAAACTTCCCGAAGGCCTGGCGCACAAGAAAACAGTTGCCGTGTCACCGCAGAAGGCGCCGTCGGACAGTGCGAAGTCCAGTGGACACATCATGCTCAGCTACAAATGGGAACACCCGTCTAAACCCGTGATGCGAGAGTTCAAGAAACAGCTGCGAAAAAGAGGTTACAACGTGTGGATGGATGAAGACCACATGAGTAAGTTTATTTTCAGACACTTCTCTTAGGAACAATGATACATTTCAAACATTATGGGAATTTGGTGTTATTTACATAATCCATGTCTGTTTCATGTCTTTCATTCAAAGGTGCAACATATAATCTAAGCTGATAAATTTTGAATGAGGCCCGAGCAAATTATCACAGGAAATTCACTTTAGAATAAATGTTGTATTTTAATGCATTTCTGTTTTTTTGTCATTCATTCAAAGTTGCAACAGATTATCTAAGCTGGTAAAATTTTGAATAATATTTATTATTTGATTATTACATGTACCTACCACCTTGGCTGCTCACAAAGCTAGAGTTGATTATCCATGATTTTTCTTTTCCAACTTCTTTTTTCTTTTTCTTTATCTTCTTTTCCTTTTTTCTTCTTGTATCAGTGGGTGATAAAATCGGTGCCATGGCAGAAGCCGTAGAGAATGCTGATATGGTCATAGCTTGTATCACACGTGGTTACCAAGATAGTCAAGACTGCCGTACAGGTGAGACAAGATTTACCTCTTCTTCTGACCAATGTTTTTTAACTTAAAGGGAGAGGGTCGTCAGCAGGAGTTCCCAATTCGATGACACCAGACCTGGTGGAAATAGCATTAATGAGTGTACAACTATGCACACAGCATACCCATGGTTCAACAAAGAAATAACCTCTAATCTCTAGGAGAGTTGGTCTTCGGATGAGGACAATTTAATATAACGACTTTATACCCTATAGGGTAATGCAAAACATTACATAAGGCCTGTTTTGGGGTAAACACCCGAATGATGTTGAATTTCCCATGAGTGCCCATTACTATGCGTCTTTAACCCTATTTATAGCCCGGGATATTTTGAAACTGCACAGCCCGGGGGGGGGGGGGGGGGGGGACTTCTAATCCCCCCCCCCCCCCTCTATGATCTCGGCCGTGAAATGACCGATCGCCGCGAAAATTTGCATACATGTCAAGTGAAGTGTATAGAATACTATGGTAATTTCAATTTTTTGAAAAATTCACTCATTTGCATATTTATGGTAATTTATGCAAATAAGGTCATCAAATTCACATTTCTGCCCATAAATCAGACATTATTCATATTAAAGCATTCTTTCTCACTACATATATTTGTTAGACCATTTGGAATAATAATACAACACAACAAATTGAAAAACCAGGGTTATTCTTAATGTTATCTATTGTTTTGATAATTTCTTATCTATTTCCTTGTCTTTTAAACTTTTGTATTTTATTGTTTTTGTTGTTTTATTTCATTTCCAACTATAATTCAACTATTTTTACCCCAAAATAAACACCTAAATTATAAACAAGACCAAATAACCAATGTTTTATCTCTTTATTTGAAAAATGAGATTTCCATATGTTTTGTACACAAATCACAAAAAAGCGATTTTAGGGCTGACATACAAAGACAAAAAGACACGTGACTTTGTAATGGTAGGTCTGATTTTTGAAAAATTTCTTTCAAAAGATGCGCAAGACTCGAAAGAAAAAAGTCACGAAATTTCAGTGCAAGATTTTCTTGCATTAAACAAATTATCGCAAAAAATGTCGAGGGGGGGGGGGGGGGCTTCTAAAGCCCCCCCCCCCCCCCGGGCTAGATAGGGTTAACCTTTCATTTACCATGGTACTCAATAAGTTATCTCTCGTCATTGTGAAAAGACTGTGTCAAAGCAAGTTTAAAAGTTTCATTATTCATAACATACAGCTAAGTGTAAAATGTTGCAATTCATCAAAATGATAAGAGAGAATCAATATAAGGATGTGGCATAAACGCCTGATCCATATTTCTTAAAGCTATTTCTCGCCTAATTGTGAATGTGAAATCATCTCAATTGTTTCTTCACATTTTACAACTAATATAAAAACAATTATAGAGCCCATTTTATGTTTACCTTTACTGTTTTAACCACAACCGACATTCTCATCATAATCAAATTTTCAATATGATGCTTTTATGTCATGTTTTCAGAAGCGTCTTATGCTTACGAATGCAAGAAGAAGATTATACCTGTGAAGGTGAGTAATGACTTCAAAGCTTCTGGCTGGCTAGGCGGTATCACGGCAGGGAAGATCTACTACATCGTTCAGCAAGCCGAGCTTGTCTCCGAGGTACTCTCCAGCATCATCGAAAAAGAATTCGCAGTGAAGAAAGAAACGGCCCAGAACATGAACTCTGCTCCTCCGGACGGTATGTCACTTATACTGTGAAGAACGGATAGAGAGAAAGATAAAGAGAGAGATTTATAGAAGATTTTTACGGAGAGGGAGAAATATATAGATAGGTAAAAAGAGAGAGAAAGAGGGAGAGAGGGAGAGAGAGAGAGATAGAAAGATAGAAAGAGAGAGAGAGAGAGATATAGAGAGTATTGCTAGATTCATATACATACACATTTTTTCCGCAAAACAATAGTTCATATCTTTTGTTTTTATCCTTGATTACGTGATAAATGGCTTCCCTGTGGATTTGTTTAAAAATAATTTTTTTCAATAAATAACTCATTCTATTTTGCCTCATTCTCTTGCATGCTTTTGTTAAAGTTTGTTTTTAATTTGTTATATTGTGCTTTACTTTCCTTGAAAGGTCCCCCATCTCAAGAGCAAGAACCGAAGCCACCTCCAGTGGAATCTCAAGTACCCGGATGGGATTCCAAGAAGGTCCAGGATTGGCTGGCAGCTAACAGCGTCACAACACGTAACAAAGCTTTGAAAACCCTCAATGGAACCCAACTACTGCAACTGAAGAAACTACTAATCACAGCCCCACAAGCTTTCTACCAGTCTATGAAAGATGATCTCAAGGTTCCACTTATTGATGTCCTATCACTCGCTGCTGCTCTTGAAAAACTAAACTAAGTGATTAGTATAATTTTGATGATGATGTTGCAGTGAGGTGAAAGAAAGGAGGCGAAACTCCTGTAATTTATTCAAACGCATTCGTGAGTTCTACAGTGTAACAATAGGGACTTTTAGATTGAGTGGACGAGAACACGACGAACGCCGACTGATCATGCGTGTCAACGTACTCAACTGCCCATGTTGACTACAATTAGAAATCTTTTAGATTGTACTCGACAATATACATGCATGCAGGAAGTAACACTATGAACATGACAGACAAAGAAAGAGGACAACATATACAGATCCTCTTTCTACCCTCAACAATAGGCCATTTTCGAAATGTAACCAAATTTAATGAACAGGTCTTTGTGAAGTGCCGCAATACAAATTATTTTATTCACCTGATAGGAATAATAGTATTTCAATAGACAGAATGCAACTGCATATATCAAGTGTTGCTAGGTAGGTCAAGCCATAATGTTTGTCCAACCTGGCAACAACTAATGTATGCAGTTAGGATTCTGTCTATTGAAATACTATTATTCTTATCAGGTGAATGAAATGGTTTGTATTGAGGCACTTCACAAAGACCTATGCATTACATTTGGTTACATTACGAAAGTGGCCTATTGCTGTGGTAGAACATCCCTTCACTGCTATTATGTAAAAATGTGTACAACAGGTGAATGTGCATGTGACACCTGTTCTACACATTTTACATAATATCAGGAAAGGGATGTTCCTTTGTCTACCTGAGGAACTGTATATTTGTATGCGCACGCGGCATATACTCACTATGAACATGACAGACAAAGAAAGCGGACAAAATATACAGTTCCTCAGGTAGACAAAGGAATATCCCTACACTGCTATTATGTAAAAAGGTGAATATTCATGTGACACCTGTTCTACACATTTTTACATAATAGCAGTGTAGGGATGTTCCTTTGTTTACCTGAGGAATTGTATATTTTGTCCGCTTTCTTTGTCAGTCATTTTCATAATGACTGGTGGTACCGTACTAGATTTAGGAAAATCAAGGTTGACCCATGCTCAATCACCGACTGAGACGACGTGACGCATGCGCAGTGCCCTAAAATGACGTCACACGTTGCAGTCAAAGCTGTCAACGTGCAAATCTAAAAGTCCCTAATGGGATGTGTAGCTTGGCTTTGAAGTTCCAATAAGGTCCAGGATTGGCTGGCAGCTAACAACGTCACAACACGTAACAAAGCTTTGAAAACTCTCAATGGAACCCAATTGCTCCAACTGAAGAAACAACTGATCAATGTCCCTCAAGCCTTCTACCAGTCTATGAAAGGTGATCTTAAGGTCCCCTATAGTGATGTCCTATCACTTGCTGGTGCTCTTGAGAAACTAAATTAAGTGATTATTATCGTATCCGGACACCAACTCCCTGGACATCCACCACCAGATAACCACCGTTGTCAACTACCTCCTAGGACAACTACCACCTAGGACAACTAACCCTTAGGGCAACCACCCTCTAGGATGACTACCCCCGGGACAACTACCGCCCGGAAAACTACCTCCGAAACAACTACCCCAAAGGACAACTACCCCTAGGATAGTTTTCCGGGGGTAGGTGTCCTAGAGGATGGTTGTCGTAGGGGGAAGTTGTCTGGGGGGAGGGGGGGGGGGGAATTGAACGGGGGTAGGTGCACGGGGGAAGTTGTCCAGGTGTAGATGTCTGGGGGTATTTTCCTACGGGGTAGTCGACTGGGGATGGTTATCCGGTGGTGGATGTCCAGGGGGTTGGTGTCCTAGAACCATATGTTATTACTATTATCATTATCCTACTAGATTGCTAAGCAATGTTTATGTGTGCACATCATTTTCTTCTTTTCCTCTCACTCTCTCAAACCCACTGCCATCTTGTACACATGCATGTGTGTTATTGGATGGTTGGTGACGGCTTATGCCGAAAGGGTGGGTAGGGTAGCGTCGCGTCGCGTTGACAATGTGATGACAAAGATAATGCATTAAAAACATTCTCTGTTACT
Source organism: Strongylocentrotus droebachiensis (assembly GCA_035222895.1). Lineage (NCBI taxonomy): Eukaryota > Metazoa > Echinodermata > Echinoidea > Camarodonta > Strongylocentrotidae > Strongylocentrotus > Strongylocentrotus droebachiensis. Next base: position 26,277 of record JAVYIG010017170.1, read on the forward strand.
CTTTGCATGAATGACTTCACTAAAATACATTTTTATTACAGACATATTTTATGCATTCTGAAATATTGAATTTCTATTTTTTCGGGGACTTGTTATTTAGACTGGAAAGATAAGAATGTACTGAAAGAAAGGGAAGGATAGTGAAAGATAGAGAGAACATCAGAGAGATAGAGAGTGACGTAAGGAGAGAGAGACAGAAAGGAGAGAAGGAATGAGTGAGAAAGGGAGAGAGATAATTACAAAGAGAAAGAGAGAGAGAGAGAGAGAGATAAAGTGTGTGAGAGAGGGAGAAAGAGGGAGAGAGAGAGAGAAATAGAGAAGGAATGAGTGAGAAAGGGAGAGAGATAATTACAAAGAGAAAGAGAGTGAGAGAGATCAAGTGAGTGGGAGAGGGAGAAAGAGGGAGAGAGAGAAATAGAGAAGGAATGAGTGAGAAAGGGAGAGAGAGAGAGTGGAATGAGAGAGAGGGGAGAGTGACAGGGAGAGAGAGAATGAGAGAGAGAGAGAAAGAGAGGGGGAATTTTACATTAGTTTAATTTGTATCAGGACAATTACCACCTGGACAATCACCCCTTAGCCAATTACCCCCCGGAAAACTTACCCGCAAAACAATTATCCCCGGGAAAAAAAAAAAATGATAACCATCCCCGAGGACAAATATCCCGGAAATTTACCCCCTAGGACAATCACCTCCTGCTGGCAATTAACCCCGTGGACAATTACTTCCGAGGACAATTACCCCTCCCCTTGTTCATGAAGGAAAAGTCTATCCTGATAATAAGTTGGTATTAATAAAGGCAGAATATTTTTTTCGGGGGGGGGGGGGGGGGGGGTGTGGAGAGGGGAATGGGGGGGGGGGGGGAGGGATTGTGAGAGTGGTAATTGTCCTCCGGGGTAATTTTCATTGAGTGGCGGTTGTATTCGGGGGGGGGGGGGAGGGGAGGGAGTACTATTCCGGACCGGGGGTAATTATCTGGGTGGTTAATTGTCCTTTGCTGGTACTTTCCCGCTGGTAATTGGCCGGGGGGTAATTGTCAAGTGGGTAATTGTCCTAGAACTAGAGGGGAAGGGGAGGGGGCGCATAAGGCCAATGTCCGGGAGTGTCGTGGTCGAGTGGTTTCCAAGTCAAGGCGCTTGACTTGGAGATACGAAGGTCGAGGGTTCGAATCCCGACACGGCACTAATATCCTTTGGCAAGCCTATTAACCTGCACTTGCTACTCTCCACTCAGGTG
>JAVYIG010017171.1:0-27503 GCA_035222895.1 Strongylocentrotus droebachiensis
CCCTGGTTTCTTTGATTGTTAATTAACCCCTATCCTGTGTATTTACAAGCAAAAGATTTTAGTTATCAGTATCGGGTCATATCCCCTTTTGAATGGTTTGACATGCCATTACATTTATATACACTAAACTCATTATAATTTGACAAATAATAGCTTTGCAATTATGTTCATTCTTTATGGGATGTCTTCTGCTTGGGCAGTATTGGTCCATATAGTGACGTCATTAAAACATCGTTATTTTTCCGGCGAATCTCTCGTATATCCCAGCTGCTATGGAGGTGGTTGTATTTGTATTTTTATAAATCACCCGATATGTAGTTGACGTAAAACGTGTACGATGGCCTGAACAATGGCCATCTGTTAGCTTACCAGTTTCTAGTGATACATTAGTTGACATATTTGTGATTTTCTTTGAATTTCACCTTTAACGTAATATGTAAAGTACTTTGAGACCTTTTTGAGTTTTAGGCGCTATATAATATTTTACTTATTATTAAAAAACGTGACAGAAGGGACACATTGAGATTGAATATCCCCATTTCGAATTGCCAATTTGATGCTGATTTTACAATATAGTGATAAGCTTAATGTAAGCAGCTGCGCGCATCGATCAAGTTAGCTGAATCTAGCAACAATCCTTGTGCACGCCTTCTTTTACACTTATCACTTTGGCAATCCAATTGGCAAGGTTGGCCATGTACAGGTATGAGTGATTACATACATATTTGAGGTTTTGTCACATCACTCTTCAGGCTTCACGCAGGCAAATGGGTGCCAAATTAGGCTTGGTGATATCAAAATCATATTATCACTAAGCCTATAACACTAGTAAGATTACATGTACAGGTAGACTGAAAGCTTCAGTCTTGAGTCTGAAATCAACAGAGACTGAACTGCGTCATACGGGTATAAGTGAGGGGAGATTACGCAATGCAGTTTGTGTGTGATTGCTTATCTCATCGCGCACATTAGCTTTAAGAAAACAGACAGATTTAAGCTTAAGGTAGTGATTTTTCGATGTTATTCTTTCATAGTATATGGAAATCTAATCTATTTTTCTTTCTGTTTTCTAAAAGAAACTGTTAAGTTTAGATAAAGAAAAACCAAGGGCAAACCTCTCGCTGGATTCTAGTGAAAATCATTGGTTAATTTTAAGCTTGTATTTTTATTTTGCTACATGGTCTATAAAGCTGAGCTCCATGTGTATCTCACGTACAGACATCAAATTGAGGTGACAGCGTACTGTTCATGAAGCATGATATGTCTCTTGTGATATCTCACATTCTAAGAAATGCATAATTTCCAAACACTGTTCAGACAGGGAAGCATGATTACAATTGAACTTGAATAGAGTTTGGTTATGGAGGTTAGTGTAAACGCAGCCTATCATGCCTGGATGATGGTCCCTGGACTTGCCCCTGGTTCCTGTGCTCCCTCGTTGAGCAACAGGGAACCATTTTGATAACAATAGCTCCCATCAAATCGATCCTAGCACACCATCATTACCTCTAGATTCTTAAGCTGGACCAAGTCAAACCATCAAAGACTTTATCTCTCACTTTCCAAGGTGCATTTAGAAATTCAATGTTTGTGGTGTGATAATTATACACATTTGTACTTTGCAAAGATGGCCTCTGTGTTTGGACTATGATTCTGTAGAGCGTGTGATATGGCAGTGGTGCAGCTTTTGCTTTTTAAAATGAAGATTTGCACACAGCACATGATTTTATCTCTAGCGGTTTTATTTATATGGATCATTGGATGGATAGAAGTTATAAATACCTTGAAATTTCATAGGATGTACTAAATACTACTGTCTTATTTAAGGTCAGGGTATTATGGAAAACCTGATGATGGTTAAATTTGCTGGACAGTTGGAGTCTTTATTGTACCATCAAGGTCTACCATGCCTAGAAGTGGAGTCAAGAGGTGTTTAAAGTCATCTAGCTCACAGTGTGAACAGATACTTGATAGACACATTGGTCTGTGTGATCTTCATTTTGGACAGATATTGGTGTTTTTTAATGGTATAAAAAGAGTCTTTGTGATGAAGAGAGACTAGTCATCTTCTCCAGATTGAATCATACTGCTCCTTCTAAAGAGTGTGTGATTACTTCAATTGCCATCTAGACTCAGCAGGTCACTTTCCGTCGTCTTTGATTAGAACTTGTGTTTGATTCAGTCCATGTTAAAAGTCATGGATGCATAGTGAAGTACAGGAGATGAGGATTCTGTCAATGCATTACCGAGTGCATTGTGTAGTGAGCTGGCAAAATGGATACAGACTTGTGCCTTAGGAAGCAGTACATTATGTATCGTAATATAGTAAACATTGGTTGTCTGATCAGGGAGCTAAAGATTGCTAAACCTTGTCATTACAAGCAGAGGGTGAGTGAGTCCATTCATCTTCAGGGTCTGACATGAATGGGTCATTGGGCTATTTTTCTGCAGATGAAATGACTGACATACTGTAGCTTTTGCCTCCAAATTGCCCCTACCGCCTTCGTTTTCCTATTAGTGCTGAAAGTTTGTTGGAAACTTGAAAAGAACCCCCAGATCAGAAAAGATAAGTTATTTAGACAATCATTCAGGGTGCTACCAAGCAGTTTCTTATTGTATGTTGACACCATGTTGATTACTTTTAAAAACACTTCTGTAGTTCTTTATTATCCATTATCTTACATTCCTACACACCTGTTGAGTGGAAAAACCTCATTGGAGCAATTTCACATGAGCTGCATTTCTTTTGAAATTGAAGAATTGAAACAGAAATATATGAAATCAGGCCTTAAATTTCAATATTTTTAGGGCAAGGCCACTTTTCTGTAGGGCACATTCCTATATTACAGCACAAATAGGAAGATTTGGAAAGGGCACACAAAATCTCCAAGGCCAATGAGAAGGGCATTGAGGCCAATCAAAGGGGCATCCAAGGCTATGGCCTTGGTGGCCTTGGATTAATTTAAGCCCTGTGAAATGTCAACAAATCCTATTTATACTGTGGTCCCTCAGCTATCAAATTAAACTATTTCTGGTTTCTATTCCTTTTGGTCTGATGATGTTTTTGCGTTTTGTTTGAAACCTCTTTTCAAAGTATATTGGATACTCCTTGGCAGAATGGATTATGTAACACCAAGAAGTTACTGGTTGCTGGTAACTTCTTGGTCACACATCCATATTCTAGCAAGAGTGAGAAACATGTGTGACCTATTTTAGGATATGTAGAATGTGAGTTCATCTGTGCAATCTTCTTGTTCTTTTTTGGGGTGTGAAATGAATATAATGTACATGACATGTAATCAACACTCAAAATACACGGGGGCGGTGGGCGATTCGCCCCCTTGAGCTCCATAATCGCCCCCGTCAGGTTGCTCACGGGGGCGGTTGCAAAATTAAAAATCGCCCCCGTGGAATTATAAAATAAAGATTATCTTTTCTGATATAACTTTAACATAATATTGAGTTTCAATTTTCAATGAAATGGAACTTAGATGGTGCTATCTCTCCCATCTCTATGATTATTACCGATACAAAAAAACGGAAGCTCGCACTATATTGTGCGGCCATCAGCAGTGGCTATATTGCGCCGGTAGTACAGGTTTGCACGCTGACGCCCAATATCTGCTGGAGCTGGATACGATCACGCAAAGACTGAAATATGCAGAAGTTTTTTGTTGTGAAAAGTGTGAATCCTCTGAAATCTGGTGATTCTAAAAGACCAGCAAATTATGTACCTCGACCAGTAAATCAATATCGAGAAGAAGAACAAGACCAAAGATGTTGCAGGGGCGGATCTAGGTGGTTTACGGGGTTTAACCCTCCTACCCCCCCCCCCCCCCCCCCACTCAGTGTTATTTAGGGTACGCATATGCGTGTTCCAAGCGACCCCCCCTTTTCAGCAAAAGTCCGGTGTGTAAAGTCAATACGGGTCGACCTTTTTCTTTTGTCATACGAGCCTTTTTCAGCACCCCCCCTTTCAGCAAAAGTCCGGTGTGCAAAGTCAATACGGGTCGACCTTTTTCTTTTGTTACGAAAAGGACATTTTGGCAACACGCATGGGGTCCATCCGTTCTCGGAGTGGGGGGGGGGGGCCGGGAGTAGATGCCAGGAAAATATCACTCACGGGGGTTCGAAATAGCACCAAAAAATAGTCTCGCCGCTTCGCGGCTCGTGGACGATGCTCCGCATGTTGGTAGATGTCAGAAAAACATCACTGTCCTACGGGGGTTCAAAATAGCAACAACAAAAATCGCCTCGCCGCTACGCGGCTCGTGGACGATAAATAAATGATAATGATAAAAAACAAGGAATTTAGGAGTTTCATGAGTACCAATTCAATGGAAATTTGTATTAAAATAAGAGCCCCTGTCAACACTAAAAGAGCCCCCGTGAGAAGGCTCACGGGGGCTCTTTTTTGGGGGGGAAGAACCCCCGTGGACAAAAAATTAATTTGAGCCCTGCATGTAATGACATTTTGTAATGTGATGTCTAATACCTTACCATACATATTCACTTACTCTGTTTTTGAATACATTTTAGTATTATCTTTTGAACCATACAATATTTTTAGATGGTCTTTCACAAATTGAAATGTATTTATTTGAATTTTCAAAGTAAACAAAGTACATGGGTATGTCACCATAGGGCCACCAATGTAATACATGTACATACATTGTTCAAGTAAACTTGTACTAGTTGTGCCATGTTGATTGCTGAACTCTCAAAGAATTACTCTCCATTTGTTCTCCCTTCTCTCTCTCTCTCTCTCTCTTCCTGCATCGTATCATCTGCTGATCTCCAACGTTGACTGGTAAATCATACCTGTAACTCTATGGTAACCTGGTATCTGGGGCTCGCTCTAATGGTTTCCTGCCATCCACCCTGGTGTTCAACGACCACCCTGGATTTGTTCCTGTCACTACTGATGTTAACTGCTGGATAACTTGTGTGAATGCTTGTGAAACTTTTATCTGTGCACCTTTGACAAAAACATCCTTTTGGGTCATTGATATAAAATCCTTACTAATGCTGGGATATGCTTCCCTTTGATGATCCTTGACCTTTGACCTACATCATATATATACTGGTTGATCAAATTGATGTTACTATCTGGATGACCTCCTGTGGACCCTGTCACACACACGCTTTGTTGGAATAAATGTGCTGGTTCATAATTTAACGGATTATCCCTCTTGTGTTGGAACTGTGAAATCTGATTCTGATTGGCACCTGGATTGGGAAACCGATGAAACTGATTTAATTGTGATTTAAAAACAAAATTGCTTTCATTTTGAAAACAAATACAAACTTGGGTGCCTGGATTTTCTAAAACAATGGCCTTAACTTGGGCCAAATTTTGCTGTCTCCGGCAACGTATCCTGCCTTCTGCACTGCGCTGTTTTTCTGTGTCCCCTGGATTACATTTTAATTCATCTGATGAACAGGTATGTCAATGTCATGTTGTCAAAATCAAATGTGACATAAGATGTAACGGTACCCACATATTGTCAATAGGAGAATAGGACTCAGGAGACCGAGTGAACAGATTAATATTTATAAACGTTTATAATGTTGGTTCAAGATTCTCATCTATATAGGCATTCCATTAAACATTTAAGATATACTGGAGTTTTGAGCAGAAAAATCTCTGGAGAGCTACAAAACTTCTCCCAGAAAAAAAAATTGAACTTCATAAACGATACATTCATTGTATTGTTATTGAAGCAATAAAACTGAAATTGTTAGTCTCCAAAGTTATTTGTTTCCAATTCAAATAAGACTAGCATGTATGTTTTATGATTGAACCAGGTCCCGGCCCCCCACTCAGTGTTATTTAGGTTACGCATATGCGTGTTACCAGCGACCCCCCCCCCCCCCCCCTTTTCAACAAAAGTCTGGTGTGTAAAGTCAATACGGGTCAACCTTTTTCTTTTGTTATACAAGCCTTTTTCACCACCCCTCCCCCCCCCCCCCCCCCCTTTCAGCAAAAGTCTGGTGTGTAAAGTCAATACGGGTAGACCTGGGGTGCCGGGAACCGGGTACAGTGTATATAATTGCAAGATATAAGATGTAATATTTGATATTGTATAACAGGAGTATATACAGAATTTTTTTTAGTTGATACCACATGGACAGAAGAAAGGCCTGTGAGAATTGTTTTATTACTAGTGATGTCCAATTTCTTCATCGTTTTTTGTTTTATTCTCTCCTTCTTATTCTAGATCAAAGAAGAGGTTGACAAACTTTTGGCTCTAAAGGCACAGCTCGGAGATGGACCAACTCAGAAATATGTGCTCAAAACAGCCAAGGTATGATATGAAGTGTCTGAAAGATATTCACCAGTTACTTGTAGAGGTGTCATGGTCTAGTGAATCTAGTCTCTGAACTGTGAATCACAAGGTACAGGGTTCAAATCCCTGCCGCAGCACTAATGTCCTTTGGCAATACATTAATCTACATTTGCCACACTCAGCCCATGTGTAGAAAGTGTATTATGAGATGATTCTGCCAATTAATTACAGAAGTTACAGAAACATAGATGAAGAGATCATTCAGCATACCATGTGTAAACTAGCTTACCATGCCTATCATTTTGTTGGCACAGCTCATTTTGTTGTGCATGTGTTTTTATTTTGAAAAATGTAGATCCACAACATGGGAGGCATGTTTGAAAACATGGTCACATGGTCTAATAACTTCCCATAGCATAGGGAGGTTAAGCATACAGGTTTACATTGAATTTGGGTCTCTTGCTAACATCCTAATCAGCAAATCACTTCATCGAAAGTGGTCTCTCTTAACTTAAAGATAAAGTTGAGTTCTGGTCATGCGATTGCATTGTGAAAGAAACGGTGTGGAATCGATCAGAAAAAGTTGATCATGTACATGTAGCATAATAGTATTGGTGTGTACTGCAAGGTTCTGGAATCATCAAAATGATTACAAGGCCCAGCCTTGGTAAAGTAACAAGCACTGTACACAGTTCTTCCACAACTGCATAATAACAATGATAACGGTCACAAATTATTTTTCACCTCTCCCCAGAACTCAACCTCTTTAAATGTGAAAGATTACCCGGTAAAACTATTCTAAAAGGGCACTGTACTTTTAGATGATGATAGCCCATGTTAAGTTAGCCTAGGGTTGTAGTTTTTAAAGCATACTGAAACAATATAGGCACTTATATAATGTTAGTATTATGATAAGTTACTTCTATTGTTTACCACCTTTAGCCCATTTGATACTTTTTGTTAGTTTTATACACGATCGGAACATATTAGCTCTGTTCATGTTCATGTTCTAATGAGATTTTACACAGTGTTGAACAAGGAAATATGTCCAATTTCTAATTCTAGGCCCAAATTCACAAAGGAGGTTTGTTGACAAACCTAGGTTTATGTGCGTCATATGACGCATTTTGCTGTGTTTCAGACCAAGGTTTGTCTGAACCTTGGTCTGAAACGCATTGAAACTCGTCATATGACGCACATTAACCTAGGTTTGTCAACAAACCTCCTCTGTGAATTCGGGCCTATAATTGTGAGCAAAAGAAGTGTATTAGCAGACAAAATGTCCTTTTTTGATTTTGGTAGACTGTAAACGGTCTGCCGCAAGTCATTGTCAGTCAATGACATATCTACATGATGACCTGCCACTCACCCATTCACTTTGGACCACTGCCAGGTTGGTCATAACTGTTTTCAGCAAATTTATCAGAATGTTACAAGCTTGTCTAACCGTCATGAAAAAGTTAGAGAACTACTGGGCTCCGCCTTTCCTGTATATTCAAGGACAGTTAACAATGCAAATAAGCAATGATGGTATGGGAACAAATAGGGGATTAGGGGATAGTGACACCAATGTCAACAAATATAGAATAGGTCTAGTTAGCTCCAGTACAAGGGGGTCTTCAAATCTCAAAGATATTTGTAAATTGGTAACATAATCCCCTTCCTCAGAAGAGAACACATTTCTACACAAAAATGATAGTAGAACTTGATTGAACATGAATGTAGTTGTAAGTGTAAATGTACATTGATTGACATGACAAGCACTTGAAACCTTTTCAAGATGGCCTTTTTTACCTGCCTAGGGTGGTGCACCTTGGCTAGATGAGAAATTCATAAATTCCAATGGATTACTGCTTTGTGAATATTGGTATTTTTCAACTTGCATATTTTTCCAGCTTAACCTGAATTGGTCAGTATTACAGGGTATTTCCCCACACCCCCCCCCCCCACCTGCCACACTCCCTGTTTTGCTGGCGCCACAATATCCCTTGATTGATATGACACAGGCTATGCCACTATGCTTGATTCAAAGGTAATAAGGTATAAGAGGAAAATTCCATGTAATACTCTACTATCTGTTTGTGCATTGCTATTGGACATACGTGTTAGTGATGGTACACTGCAGAGTTGACAATTTGACTACCGGTACTTAAAACAGGTAGAAAGTGACTTGAGAGTAGTTTTTATTTGTTCTTTTACATATCACCAACTTTGAAAAAAGCAGCTGTACTAGCTTTGCTCTAATATCCATGTATGCATATCTATTTCAGCTATCTACTAAATGAGTCAGACTTTCATATCTTTTCCTTCTGTTTATGTGAAACCAGGGCACAAGGGATTACACCCCCAGACAGATGGCCATCAGGGAGGGTGTTTTCAAGGTGATCATTGACACCTTCAAGCGTCATGGAGCTGAGACCATTGATACACCAGTCTTTGAGTTAAAGGAGACCCTGACAGGGAAGTATGGAGAGGACTCCAAGCTCATCTATGATCTCAAAGACCAAGGAGGGGAATTACTTTCACTCAGATATGATCTCACTGTATCCTTTTATAATGTCTTCTTGAATCATTTTAATCCATTGACTGATAAATTATTTTAATTTCCCAAGCTAGTTATAATATGTAATCCCAGAGTGTTTTACTCGAGAATTGTGAAAAGAAAGATACCTAAATTTGGAAAAGAAAGATACCTAAATTTGGAAAATCTGGGAGAAAACAAAGGCAACTTTTTGTTTCATACCAGAATTAATTGAATTGCAGTTTAGAGTAAGGCAAAAAAAAAATCCTTTAGTGGTATAGGAATCAATGAAAAATTAGACACTACTTATATTGGTTTAGTGTTGAATTTCAAATTCCAATGTAATTATATTTTCAATTTCGTACTTCAAAACACTTTCTTTAGTGCTCGGTCTTATGGTAGGCCCTTACTAATATACAGATAGACATTATATATATTATTTGTAGAATCAGTTGTGACTTTTTTCAATCCTTAACTTGATTGTTCAGGTTCCTTTTGCCCGTTATGTAGCGATGAATAAGATTGCCAAGATCAAGAGATACCACATAGCCAAGGTGTATAGGAGAGATAACCCTGCAATGACCAGAGGAAGATATAGAGAATTCTACCAATGTGTTAGTATCAATCATCATTTATCTTTCTCTACCCCTGTCTTTTCTCCATATTTCTCTTTTTATGTTTATGTGTGTGTGTGTGCTTCAGAGCTGTCAACCATTACGATTTTATTGTATTATGTACGATTTTTAGAAGAAAATTTGATTTTTAAAAACAACAACAATTCCCGAAAAAATTTGAATGTGCTTGTGTATTTTGTGTGTGTGTGCCATTCTCAATGGCAAATTACCCGTTCTCTCCTGAAAAGTACCCTACAAGCATCTCACATCGGCAATTTGGGGATTTTCATTGGTTCATTGAATACACAAGTCAAGACGAACTCTTGCATATTCAACAAAATGTTTGTAAAATGTACTTGTGGGTCATTCCATGTCAAATCACCCAAAAAATCTGAAAATCTGAACCCGACCATTTTTGATTTTGATGAAACTTAGTGTACTTGTTAAGTGTGATCTCACAGCACCAAATCCAAAATTTTAGGTCAATTGGGTGAGGGGTTTGGGAGATACGGCCAACCAAATTATGAGATATTTGCAAAAATGGGGGTGGCGGGCCTACCTTTGAACCCTTGTATCTCGGGACCTAATGGGTCAATCTTCACAAAATTTGTATAGTTGGAAAGGGTATTCAATAAGGATTCCAAATCTGCCGCCATTTTGAAAATTTGTACATGTTGGGGTACTTTGACCTCTTGACCTAAGATTTGACCTTAAAATTGACCTTGTGGATCACGTAACCTTGACAACATTTTTCATGAAATGCAATCTCTGACATGTTCACTAAAACATATAAAAGTTTCAGAGATATAATATTTTTTTATTACAGTCTGTATTGTTTATTATGCGTTGCAGGATTTTGACATTGGTGGTCAGTATGATGCAATGATACCTGATGCTGAGTGTGTTAAGATCGTCCATGATTACAGTCTGTATTGTTTATATTATTGCGTTGCAGGATTTTGACATTGCTGGTCAGTATGATGCAATGATACCTGATGCAGAGTGTGTTAAGATCGTCCATGAGATCCTGTCAAACCTCAAACTAGGAGACTTTGTTATCAAGGTATGTGTGCTGAGATGTCATGGTTGAGAAGCAAGAAGGTTCCATGCTTGTACACTGTATTCCATATTAGCTGCAAATATTACAGTAGAAATATTATAAATAAAGATGAAAGCACCTATTGGGTAGACATAGTTAATGTATACAGTTGACTCCAGTTAGTTTGTTTTTGTTTTTGTTTTTTTGAGGCCGCCATTCTTGTCAAGCTTTGCTTATGATTGCAATCTCCTGCACTTTTCCAACAGAATAGTTCGGATAATACTTTAAATTTATGATTATATGTTATGGAAATATTAAGTTTTGTTAATAAATGTACATATATTATGTAAAAAAAACATTTTGACATGAAGAAATTATTGTTTGTTTATGTTGTATTATACCTTACATTTATATGTTCTTTGTTATTCAGTTATATTTGATATGGAAAAAATGCAGAAATCAAATCAAATCAAATCAAAACTGTTTTAAGGGCCTTGATATGTTGTTAACCATTCTAATGTCTTAGAGAATTTCTTGTTTTGTGGTTGTTTCCCTTTAGTGATAAAAAGGTACTATGCTTTCAAGTGTTCTAGCAAAATGTCACTAGATTCTACCCTTTGATGATTTATTTCGTATCTCTACTTTTTTCTCTACTTTTTCACACTTATGAATATAACTCTATTACTTTATTTTGAGTGTATGTTGAAGCCAGCTGAACTTTGAAGTTATATTCAGTTATTTGTATTCATTGAATTACATGGACACAAAATTTTAAAAGGGGTTTCTGTATAATTTCATCAGAAGATACACCTCATCACCTATCTTTCTTTCCCATGATCCTTCATTTTCCACTTATGCAAAAAATAATATGTGTGTTTTGGTTCTTTGTACAGGTGAATCACAGGCAGATATTAGATGGAATGTTTGAAGCGTGTGGTGTACCAGATGACAAGTTTAGGACAGCGTGTTCTGCTGTAGACAAGCTAGACAAAGTAAGAAAGCTCTATATAGCCACTAACTCTCTTGCTTCCTAGAAAATTACTGTTTTCTTGTGCAGGAGTGAGGGGGGGGGGGAGAGCTTTAATAACAGCAATTCCTAAGAAGTGTGCTTTCATTAACATAAACATCTTTCTCTATTTGATCATGATCTCAATTCTTTAGAGTGGATGCTAATGCCATGTATTGCTCTGTTTGTATTTAACAACCTATCAACAGAATCATTCAGAACAGATAATATCATGTGTGTTGAAAGAAATTTGAAAGAAATTGGTGTTAGATTTGTGTAGGTGTGCGTAAACATTTATTTGTGGGAAAACCACTCTGGACATCAAATCCTTTGAAATCTAGTTCTCTTAACCACCTACTGAAGCTATTGGTAGAGCAATTTCAAGTTATATCTCTTGTTCTTTGTAAATAGTTTACAACCCTATAGAAGTTTTATTTGTCATATATTATATATTTGAAAGGTGTAGTAACGATTCAAGCTCTATGCTTACGTTTCATCACCTTTGTGTGTTCATTCTGTACAATATTTATATTCTTTTTCATGTGAAATCAATTCAAATGGATTGTAAAACTGAAAATGATTTGTTATATTATATTCTTTTGCATGTAATGTTAACTTCAATGAATTGTGAAGTTGTGAACATGCATTAATAAATAAAATAAATAAAATGAATAAATAAAATAAATAAAATGAATAAATAAAATAAAATAAATAAATGAAATAAATGAAATAAATAAAATGCATATAATTGCTTTGTTTTGCACAGACTTTCTGGGAAGATGTTCGAGCTGAGATGGTAGATGAGAAAGGTATTGATCCTGCAGCAGCTGACAGGATAGGTTTCTTTGTCCAACAAAATGGTAAGGTTCTTATCACAATCCTCAATCTGACAGGATAGGTTTCTTTGTCCAACAAAATGGTAAGGTTCTTATCACAATCCTCAATCTGTCTTATTTTCATTATCTCATTTGTAGAATACAGATTTTAAGAATGTGTCATATCTGAAGAAAATAAAGAAGAGAATTACACCTTTTCTTTTTATTACTGAGTGTTTGTTATTGCTGTACACCTTTTCAAAATCAACTTGAATGATTTTTTTCTTTCACTGGAAATTTAGTAAATCCTATATAGATGCCAGCACTTTTGGAAAAGCTTTAACATTGAAACAACAACAAATATATACAGTTCATGCATTTCATCTGGGGACGATTAGCCAAGAAAATGTAAATCAATTTTTGAAATACATCTTAGCAAAAATTGTAAATTTTTTGTTTGTTTTTTGTTAAAGGTACTATGTCCCATTTGCAGGCCAAAAAAATGAAAAAGTTAAATTCCAACTGCATTTGAAAGATAATACTAATTTAGAACTTCCCTAAAAAAGGTGGGGCTTGAAAATGTCTTCAAGTGGGAAAATAATGACTATTAGTTGTCAAATCGACTTTAGGGCTATAGAGCCCAAAAGTAATAGTCTTGATTTTCAGACAATTGTACCGAATGGTCATACGTTTTATGCTGCGCAAAGATTCAATCAGTTTAATCTTGGCCATCACAAGAAGTGGGTTATTGATGTAGACAAATGCTCATGTACCCTTTACAACTCTTTTCATGTATGTTATTACCAAAGAAGAAAAAAAGCCAGTCAGTCACTCATTAGTGTCTGACAGTGAAGTCTAGCAAGTAAACGGGTTTCCTTGCATAATTTGAATATGAGGACACTGCTAACGTTTAAATTTCACAGATAGGACATACATGACATATTCATAATTCCTGCAAAATTTTACAGAATTTGAGGTTGGCTGCAAAAGGGACATAGTACCTTTAAGGGTGTAGGTCTTCTGCCTTTTTTTTATAGTGTTTTCAATCTCTTTTTTTTCTTCATAATTTGTTGTTGATATAAAGGTGGTCCAGAGCTGGTAGATAAGCTTCTTACTGAGTCATCACTCAAGGATAACAAGTCTGCTAAACAAGGTCTGGAAGCTATGAGACTACTCCTACAGTATTGTGAGATCTTGGGTGTGCTAGACAAGGTATGTTGAATGAAACAGAATTAGAATTGAATCAAAACAGTCTCCCTGCCATTTAAAGGGATCCGGTAACTTTGTCCTAGATCCTTTAGAAATAATCCTTGATTTAGCTCATGCTGCAATGATAATTATAAACCTTTAGGTTAGTCAGGAACTCCATGACTTTTACAAGCCTATCGCCTGTCTGATTATCAAGATATTAATGATTGAAATTACAAATTTTGAAAACCGTTCGATGAACGGTTTTCACAGCACTACAGGCTATTGGGGAGAACGAGTATGGTAAAACCGGTCACTCAAAGATTTTTACTTTGTTGAGGCACTTCTTGATCATTTTGTTGCGCGATTTTTTTTAGGGCTTCAATATTACACCATATCACAGACACTGGTAACATGTAGGACCGTGCATCTCAGATTTAACATTGTTAAACGATCCCTTTAACTGTGGTAAAAAGCAAAATGGTTTATGATTTAGCAACATTTTTAAGAAAAACTTGTTAGGAATTGTGATATGCTTTAGTAAATGTTATTTTCTGTAGGGAAAAAAAATGCTATTCATGGATCACCTTCATTCTATTTCAATTGATTAATGATATTAATGGTGGCTTCTTATATAGCACACATGTCTCTCAAAAATTAATATCCCTGTCAAAGCCGACCAGCCAAATACTTAGCGCTCCAACACATCTGATACCCATTTGCACCTGGATGAAGAGTGGCAAATGCTGGGCCTGGATTCCAACCTTCACCCCTTGGATTGAGAGTCAATTGAATGAACCACTATATCACAACATCACCATGTCCTTTCTGTTTAGGATGCACATGGTGTGACCTTGCATGACAAGAAACCCTTGTTTTACATAAGGTCATCACTTTCGAAGTAACCGGTGACACATGCCAACTTTAAACTGCTTTATTTGTACTTAGCAAATGAGTTTGTAGTACTCTGTATCAAGCTATCTTTCTTATCTTGTTCAGGTATCATTTGACATGAGCTTAGCCAGGGGGCTAGACTACTACACGGGAGTAATATATGAAGCTGTGCTCAAGGGAGCTGAGTGCTTGCCTTCCAAGTCAGGGGAGCAGGTGGGCGTCGGCTCCGTCGCTGGAGGCGGTCGCTATGACAACCTTGTAGGCATGTTTGATGCCAAGAACAAGAAGGTATGTAAGAAGGACTAGATTTATTCAAATTGTTTTCAAGGTCACACAATTTTATACTTATCATCACAATGTAATGTTCAAGGTTTTATTCTTAGGATGGGCAGATAAAGCTAATTCAAGAAATACATTGCATTGAAAGCCAGTTTTGCATTCCGTTAGAAGTGGATGAATTGGGACAACGGGATGAAAATGGACAACAATTTTGGAAGAGTTTCAACATTTTGTTGACCCCCCCCCCCCCCCCCCCCCTTTATTGAAAGAAATGAAAAGGGTCTAAATTTATTCATTGGTGGATATATTTAAAATAACAAATACAAATTGATTTCAACTATCCCAGTTCTCCTGTTTTGACATTAATCCCAAAATCAATGTATGTCACACTGGTTCCTTTCTTACTATATAGTTGGGGAAGTATTCTTTTGTAATAAGGAAAAACAAAATAGCAAATTTTCCTTTGTCATTGACCTGTAGGTACCATGTGTTGGAGTCAGTATTGGTATAGAGAGGGTGTTTTCAATAATGGAAGCCAAGGCACAGCTGTCAAGCAATGTTGTACGGACCATCGAGACTCAAGTCCTGGTAGCATCAGCTCAACCTAACATGCTTGAAGAGAGGATGAAGCTCTGTAATCAACTCTGGTCTGCTGGTATCAAGGTGAGGCTGCTTTTAGTATGGCCGTTCTCTGCAATGTGTCATCCAAATCACATATATCCTTTGTCCATTTTCATCATATGAAAATGAAAAATCTCTTTATTGATCATATAAGAAAAGACAAGTAGTCAGTAGTTGTATCAATGTATATATTCAGACAAGCCTTTTATTAACCGGGCGCCGGGCGATTTTTACCCTACGGTCCCTGACTTTTGGCGCCCGGTAAGACGGGGAAAATGAGTACCGGGCGCCGGTCCATTTTTATTTCTGGCGCCCGGTCTGGGAGAATTAACATTTTCTGTTTCATAAACTATCATCCACATCCACATGTCTAGCACTAAATGTTCACAAATGTGACAAAAACTTACTTGATACAAGTTAAACGTGGACTGAATGAACCCTAACAAATCATTATATAATGAGAATCCTAATTAAAATCGCCCAGAAATAATTGCAGCACTAATACGAGCGGCCGCTATCTCCTACTCCTAGCGGAGTACGGAGCACACAATACAGGGGATGTACACCACTCAAAGACGAGCGCATTTCCCCCAGGCCATGCATACACACACAAATGACATCAGTGCTGTACTGCACTACACACACAGTGTCAGTACAAGAAAGTCTCGATGTAACTTCCAAAAATCCATCCCAAAAGCCAAATTTTGATTTCAAAAATGCGGAATCGGAGCCATATTTCCAAAGCTCACGGGGGTTTAGCCCAGTTTTAAGAAACAGTTTCATCAAAATAGCGCTAAAAATCAAGAAATCAGCGATTTTGTTGCCAGTTTTTTTGCCTATCGCATGCCCTTCGGATGTAATGGTATCTTCAAAAAGCCAAATGAAAAATAGAACACCGGACCTGCTGATGCATTGACTTTATGTACAAAGTTGATTGCAACTCCAGACTTGCCTTGATTCAGCGGCCCTCGTACTCATTGACTAAAATTCTGTGATATTTTAAATAATGGATTTTTCTGATAAAATAGGTAAATATCTTCAACAAATCTTTTTTTTTTTTTTATTTGTATTATTATTATTTTTTTTTTTTAAATTTTATTATGTTTTTAAGTGACAGGTCTAAATAACAAACACGTTAAACAGGCAAAATCTGTTTTTTCACCTAAAATATGCTTTTTCAAGCTGAATAATATGTTTTTTGAAAGTGACAGGTTGGCAGCTCTGCATGTCATTATAGATGGTTTTTCTTAAGTATTTTTTTTATAAAAATAATTTAATTCCCCCCTTCCTAACATTTTTCAATTTTTGACATTTAACGGCATGAAAATAGTATTAAACATGAACTACAACAACTACATATGACATATTTATCCAAGGTATGAGTGATTTAATATTAGAGTGCTCAAAATGAAAACTAGAAATTAAACTACCATATGTATAAATAAAAGGTAACGTTTAACAAATAATTTAAAAGAATACATATTTTCATCAATTTTGGAAACGGCTCCTGGTCCTGGAAAACGGCTCCCGGTTCTCTAAAAGAATTAAGGACCGGGAGCCGCTTTTTCAGATATTTGGCTCCCGGTCTGCTTTGACTTAATAAAAGGCTTGTATTCAGATATTTGGATATTTTTCACATTTTACACTTCTCAAAGAATTACCCATTACATGGTTTAAAGATTTTCTTTGATGTATGAGATAAGATGTTAAATGGAGGACTTTAAATTGATGTCTCATCCTGTTTATATTCAGTATGAATTTATAAAAACGTTACAATGGAAATTTGGAACAAATATTGAAGATACCATCCAAATCACTATACATGTATATAATAATATATTATATACAGAGTGAGTCAAAAAAAAGTTTACACCTAGAAAACTGATAATTATTAAAAAAATCTTCTATGAACAGTAAATTATTATACATATTATGAAAGAGCGTTTTATCCCAAATCATTTGGTACCATTTTTGTGTGGTATGTGTTCACGCTTGGATGAACAGGAGGCATTGTTTGCGGGAGTGCAAAAGTCGACTTGCGCCAAAGTTGCTTAATGTGATGTTTGAATAAAACAATTGGGATTTGGGTATTAATTTGGTCTTTGCAGATCCAAGTAACATCCCTAACAAAATTAATCATGCCACACATATCAAATAACGAATATCAAATATTAACAAACATTTGTGCGCGTGTGTGTGGGTGTGTGACTTTGCCCTTTGCAAAAAGCATATTTAATGCATTTCATTTGATACATTCAATTCATTCTCTCACTCCGTTGATCCCAACATAATACATACTGAAGATTCACTTTGGCGCAAGTCGATTTTTGCACTCTCGCAAACAATGCCTCCTGTCCATCCAAGCCTAAACACATACCACACAAAAATGGTACCAAATGATTTGGGATAAAACACTCTTTCATAAGATATATAATAATTTACTGTACAAAGATGATTTTAACAATAATTAGCAATTTTCTAGGTGTAATCTTTTTTTTGACTCACACGGTATATCTCTTTATGGTGTTGGTAGGTGGCCCCCTTTATTGCTGTGGAATCCTGAAATCTTATCTTAATTAATTTCCTTCAAACAGGCTTGGATGTTACACAATATGTTGGATCAAAATCAACACGCTAAGAACATGCAAATTTCTTGTAGGTGAACAAGAATTTAAAGATTGAGTGGAAATAATAAGTCTAGGTATGATTAAAATCTTAAAATCTATTTTCATCTTTCTTCATTTCCTTTTTCTCCTCATAGGCTGAGATGTCATACAAGAAAAATCCCAAGATGTTGGACCAATATCAACAGGCTGAAAAGTACAGTATTCCTCTGTTAGCTGTGATAGGTGAACAAGAACTCAAGGATGGGGTCATCACTCTTAGGAATTCAGCCACAAGGGAAGAGGTAAGTCTATGCCCAAGTTAGGGTGATTGCAGTCTTGAGTTTTGTAGTTGTTTTGCCATTCTGTTTCTTTTTAGTGGTTAGTGGTCATTTCATAACTGTTCAAAGTGGCCTTTTTCATGTTTTTGTTAATCAGAAGAGAATCAATGGGGAGAACAATTACAAAATGGCTCAATTGCATTTTTTTAAATTCACATTTTTTCTTTGATTCCCATATAAACAAGATTTTAATGGAATCAAGAACTTGTGCAAACCATTAATGCTTTCGAAAAGATAATAGAATGATGTCAGAATTCACAACAATTTTATTTGTTCAAAAGTAATGATTGAACATTACATTAAAGTGACTCGGTAACATTGTTGAAGGTTGATGAAAAACTTGCATAATTTTTGTATAAAATGTAACTTGTTATATTCCTTCTACTGTACTAACCATCTGACATGCAAAAAAATCCTGAAAAATTCTCAAACCACAAAGATATCTATGGTTTTCTTTGAAGGTGTCACTGTGCAACACCCTCTAACAGTGATTAACAGTAAATTCTCCCAACAATTTTTGAATTTTCCGAACTGTTTTTCCATGAGAAAAGTCTGGAATGGTATGTAAAGCCAATATATTGCCTTGTGACGATTTACATTCACCTTAAATGTAATTAATTGTAATTATATAGTTGGGAGAATTAAGGAATCGATCAGATCAGTTTTCCCAATTTGTATCATTAATAATGGTCAGTTTTCACTCAAATTTTCAGATTATCTTTAATTATACATCTAGCATTGAAGTCATTACCTCAGCACCACTTTCTCTCATTTGAACAATGTTACCAAGTCCCTACATATCTTGTTAAATGTGAAAGTAAGGGGAATTTATAGGGTACTTTTAAGCTTACCACTGTTTCATTTTCTCTTTTCTTCTGATACAGAATCAAATACAAAGGTCAAATGTTATACAGGTCATAAAGGAGAAGTGCGATACAGAGAACTGGTAGTGAGACTGGGCCAAGAAGTCATCTTAACTAATTCAACTAAGCTAAACATATTTGCCTTTCCAGACTATTTTGTTTACTGTGATTTGATGAGAACCAGAGGGGCATTAACCCCTGTTTAGTGTTTAGCATGTATCTGATGCAGTCTTCATATCTGCTTCAAAATGGTTTGATTTAATACCCTTTTGAGTCAGAATGATATAAATGTTTAACACATGACTGCTTACCCTGTGTTGTCATATAAATATATTTTTTTTTCGAAACATATATTAAAAATGAGTTGTATTCCTGTAATTATTGTCTTAAAGATTGGAACAATCTTCACAAAGTTGTGCATTTACTGTTTACGCCATATATTTTGCAGACATGAATTTTCACGAAAGGGACTAGCCAGACCAATTCGCAAGTGATTAATTTAGAGATCAGAAAATTCCTAAAACATTGATGATTGGCGCAAATTTTACTTCTCATTTTGACTTTTTAAAAATAATTAACTTCTAGTATTTCTTCATAACATTTCGGGAAAATAACTGCTCTTTGCTGTAATTCTTGTAACACACACTATTGCAGCATTCAAGCATGTGTACGATCCACAGACAAACTCGCACCATCAAGTTTCTGATAATGCTGTGGATCTGTTTTGAAATGATGTAATCTGGCATTGCACAATACAGAGAAAATAAATGCTGTAAACTTAAAAAAATTATAGATATAGTTAACCATCAATGACTTGTGTAAGACATCCATTTCTTAATCACATTTTATTTGTTAAGTAATGTACTACTAGTAGTATCAAACAATGAAAAGAAAAGATAACAAATTTGAGCTTGCCATTCTGAAACTGGGCACTTCCCTGTCAAAAACAATTTATGTGTTTAATGATGATTGATGAATGGTTTCCTGGTCCTTATCATTCATTACTCATCCGACGAGCACTTTATTCAAGTTCAACACAAACATCGCTCTGTGTCCTCTTTGTTGATGAGTCTCAATAACAATCATTATGTCAGTCAAGCAAGTTCAACACAAACATCGCTCTGTGTCCTCTTTGTTGATGAGTCTCAATAACAATCATTATGTCAGTCAAGCAAGTTCAACACAAACATCGCTCTGTGTCCTCTTTGTTGATGAGTCTCAATAACAATCATTATGTCAGTCAAGCAAGTTCAACACAAACATCGCTCTGTGTCCTCTTTGTTGATGAGTCTCAATAACAATCATTATGTCAGTCAAGCAAGTTCAACACAAACATCGCTCTGTGTCCTCTTTGTTGATGAGTCTCAATAACAATCATTATGTCAGTCAAGCAAGTTCAACACAAACATCGCTCTGTGTCCTCTTTGTTGATGAGTCTCAATAACAATCATTATGTCAGTCAAGCAAGTTCAACACAAACATCGCTCTGTGTCCTCTTTGTTGATGAGTCTCAATAACAATCATTATGTCAGTCAAGCAAGTTCAACACAAACATCGCTCTGTGTCCTCTTTGTTGATGAGTCTCAATAACAATCATTATGTCAGTCAAGCAAGTTCAATCAAATCTTAAACCAAATTTGAAACTAATGTTGAATGTTGTTTTTATAACACCCGATTGAATACTAGGATAGATAGATCTTGAGACGAGCTAATGAAACATGTTTCTAGGGTGGTCTTACTCCCAATGCCCATTCCATTCTGAGTCATCAATGTCACGAACAGCCCTGGCACATTCCTGGCACAGATTGTGTGATAAAAATATGCATGATACAGGTATTTTGGTCTTGTACAACTACTTCCCTCTTGGAAAATTGTTCTTTTCCTCCCACGCGTAAATGGAATCGCTCTTGATCCGGTGCAGCTTCTACTGTACCGTATACATAGTACCTTGCTCCATGATGCAGGCGCATCTGGGGGGTGTTTCACAAAGATCCTAAGTCGAACATAACTCTTAAGTTGGACTTAAATATTATGGAGAGCCATTTGTAGCCTTTAAAAAAAAATATGTTCAAATGAAAATTAAACTATTTAAGACTTTTCATAAATTACAAACCTGGTTTGTAAAAAACAAAAGGTTTGTCGACAAACCTCCTTTGTGAATTCGGGCCTTTATGTTTCATCTTGTATAAGAATAGTGCCACTTAAATTCTTTCATAGTTGAGGTAGCAATGATTTTGAAAAAACAGAGAATAATTTTTGCTTTCATTACAAATAGTCTTCATTTATAAATACCTTTGTAAACATATTTATTCTTTTCACAAACTTCATGAAAGGATATGTCAAAGGTACCAATGGAAAAGCTTTGCTTTAGGTGAGGTGGTTTCCCTCTTGTATCACCGGTATGTCTTCTCTCTGTTTTTATTCCAAAAGATGGTGTCGTATATCTGGAAAACAGTTGGATAACATTATCCCAATTATACAGTAGGCGTGCGGGGGCACCATGTGAGATAGAGGGAGGATTGAGGAGTCCTGAAAAGGACTCTCGGTAATCTTTCTTGAGGGTGTGTAGTCCTGAAAAGGACTGTTGGTGTAGTCTTGAAAAAGATTGTTGGTTATCTTTCTTAGCTTATAGTTCTAAGGAGATAGAGTGGTGAAGTGCGACATCATCAAAAATCTATTTTTGGAATTTCTCAATGTTTTCTTCATTTTCCGAAAGAGCATCAAAAATAATGTCTGAATATATGAAGTATAGTATGTCTACTCTTTGTTCTCTTGTGCCTTGCTCTATCCCCATAAATTCACATTCCTGCCTTGTTTCTCTCGTTGTACATCTCACTTGACTCAATTGCAAATGCTTTCCAAAAATCAAAGTAAGGTAAGTTCAATACCCCTATCCATCCCCTGAAATATGTGAACATTACAATGATGTATTACATAACTCAAACATGATTTCTGTGGGAACTACAAAACAGTATTGAAATTTCCCTTGAGTTCATGTTGAAGTCGTCTTTGCGATCATGTTACTTTAGCTTTAATTAGAGGTTTTGTTTTTTCTACACTTTAGCAATGAATAGTTTAAATACATGGGTATTTTAGTTTGTAACTCCTTCTCTTATTCAGATATATACATGTACCTATATTTAGTAATACATGTTGTCTTGTTTTTTTAAGCAAATATGTAAAAGAATGTTCCTTTTTGTTGCGCTATTATAACAATTATGTAATAAATTATGACAGATATTGTCCAATGTATTCATGTCTGATTATCTAGTTTGTGTACTTTCATATGAATTAATTTACAGCATGATTTTTCTGGTATTTCAATTATTTCAAAGTTTCTGCCCCTTTCACCATGTAATTTGAGTTTTTTTGTTGAAAAGCTTTTCATTTCTCAGCCCACGCTAAAGTGTCATTACCAAATACAGATCAAAATATTGATGATGTATTGGAAGTGTAGGGATTTATGTTGTATGTTTCATAATGTAATAGCACTATGGATGTCAGTACTGAGGCTGTAGATCATAGCATTTGCTTGTCTTGTGATTAGTACAAGTGAGACTCTAATCATTACTTAGTTTTTGATGAAAGATACCATTATATTAATTTCACAGCCGTTCTGTAATGAATGTGGAGGTGGGGAGGGAGCAGTTCATGAGCATGTAAAGATACTATATGTCCCTTTTGCAGCCAACATCAAATTCTGTAGAACTTTGCAGGAATTATGAATATGTAATGTATGTCCTATTTGTGAAATTTAAACGTTAGCAGAGTCCTTATATTCAAATTATTCAAGGAAACCCTTTTACTTGCTAGACTTCACTGTCAGACACTATTAAGTGACTGACTGACTTTTCTTCTTCTTTGGTAATAACATATATAAAATTAGCTGTAAAGGCACAAAAGCATATTTTGTCTACATCAATAACCCACTTTTTGTAATGGCCAAAATTAAACTGATTGAATCTTTGCGTAGCATAAAACGTACGACTATTCAGTACAATGGTCTGAAAATCAGACTATTACTGGCTCTATAGCTCTTACGTCGATTCGACAACTAATAGTCGTTATTTTCCCACTTAAAGACATTTTCAAGCCCCCTTTTTTTTAAAGGAAGTTCTAAATTAGTATTATCTTTCAAATGCCTTTGGAAATTAATATTTTCATTTTTTTTGGCCATAGTACCTTTAACAATTCATAGGGTATATTGATAAAGTATATGAGACTGAGTAGACAACACATAGACTTTGATAATTTAGTTTGGTCTTGAGAGTACAGTTTTCTAATTGTTATGGCTTACGCCTATACAGATGTTAGAGAAAGTGTATCGAATTCTCAAACATTAATTATTGCTTTTGTATTATAAAGAGTAGACATATACAGTGCTTCCCAGAAAAAACGAAACCGAGAATCATCGATGTTGTATCATAACTTAATCGCAATTTTAATGACACATATTTGGAAAGCTTAGATCCTCCTCTTTAATTTGATGCAACGCATATGATGCATATTTCACGCATGAGTGATTAAAAGCAATTTGAAGAGGAAACCAAAAAGTCATTTGGCGGGCGGTATCTGAATTTCAAGGAGAAAATCACATTTCTAGAAAGTTCAATTTTTGCCCTTTCATATGAGACCTGAATCAGGAAAAATGAGCCCGGAATAACAAAGTTCTGTTTGTTTAAAAAAATGCTTGCATTTCCATAATTTGATCAAACGAGTTCGTTTTCACTGGCTGCCTGCCGTAGCAAAAAACAGAGTTGACAAAAGACCTAACTCCGTTTCGGTGAAGATCAGCCATGCATCAGGTCTTTCATCTTCTTTGTGCGTGGCTGATCGTCAACGAAACGGAGTTAAGTCTTTTGTCAACTCTGTTCGTTGCAACGGCAAGAAGCCAGTATAGTAAAAACGAATCCGTTTGATCAAATTATGGAAATGCAAGCATTACTTCAAACAAACATAACTTTGTTATTCCTGGCTCATTTTTGTCTCGCCTGCGTAGCAAAAAGCGAGACATAGGCGCCGCTTTTCCGGTGACGGCGGCGACGGCGGCGGCGGCGACGGCGACGGCGTCAACATCAAAAACTTAACCTAAGGTTAAGTTTTTGAATTTTTGATATAATTTTTAAAGTATAGGTTCTTAGTCAATGAAACTTGGATTATAGGGTAATCAAGTATCCCCAATCATGTGAGTAGAATTTCAGATCACAAAGTCAAGGTCAAAGGTCATTTCAGGTCAACAGACTTGGACTATGTTGTAGCATCATCATCGAAAACTTAACCTAAGGTTAAGTTTTTGAATTTTTGATATAATTTTTAAAGTATAAGTTCTGAGTCAATGAAACTTGGACTATAGGGTAATCAAGTATCCCCAATCATGTGAGTAGAATTTCAGATCACAAAGTCAAGGTCAAAGGTCATTTCAGGTCAACAGACTTGGACTATGTTGTGGCATCATCAAGATTTTCAAAATGCTTCGTTATTTTTCAACCGATTTTGATTCTGATTGTTTCATATGATAGGGCTAGGAAGGGGATTTAAAACTTGTACACAGAATCGTGAAATTCATTATCTATGCTAATTTATGCAAATTTATTTGAAATCACAAAAAATGCTTCTTCTCCTTCATTTCTCGACCGATTTTGATTTGGTTTGCTTTATCTGGTAGAGCTAACTTTGGTACACTAAACTTCTACACCGAATTTTGAAATTGTTCTCCATTAATTAATAATAGTAATTTATGCAAATTTTTTCCAAAAATAACAAAAATTGCTTCTTCTCCCTCATTTCTTGACCGATTTTGATTTGGTTTGCCTTATCTGGTAGAGCTAAATTTGGAACACTAAACTTCTACACAGAATTTTGAGATTTTACTCCCATTGATTAATTATGATAATAATGCAAATTTATTCCAAAAATAATTTAAAAATCACAAAAAATGCTTCTTCTCCTTCATATTTCGACCGATTTTGATTTGGTTTGCTTTATATCGTAGAGCTAACTTTGGTACACTAAAGGTCTACACAGAATTTTGAAATTGTTCTCCATTAATTAATTATGGTAATTTATGCAAATTTATTCCAAAAATAACAAAAATTGCTTCTTCTCCCTCATTTCTTGACCGATTTTGATTTGGTTTGCCTTATCTGGTAGAGCTAAATTTGGAACACTAAACTTCTACACAGAATTTTGAGATTTTGCTCCATTGATTATTTATGGTACTTTATGCAAATGAAATGAAATTATGTCCCTTCCAGGGCATCACATTTTTATTTTTTGACCAGTTCAAAAGTGTACCACGATATTTGTTGTTGCGAGATGCGGATGAGCACTACAATGTACGTCATTGACGTTCTGGTTTATCATATTGAATTGCGTTATGCAGGCGAGACCGCCGAGAGCGTTTCCCTTGTTCCTGATTGAGGTCTTATATGAAAGGGCAGAAATTTAACTTTCTAGAAAGGGAATTTTCCCTTTAAAATTCAGATACCGCCCGCCAAATGACTTTTTGGTTTCCTCTCTTCAAATTGCTATTAATCACTCATGCGTGAAATATGCATCATATGAGTTGCATCAAATTAAAGAAGAGGATCTAAGCTTTCCCAATATGTGTCATTTATTAATTATAATAGTGATTAAGTTATAATAAAACATCGATGATTCTCGATTTCGTTTTTTCTGCGACGCACTGTATAATACGAACCGTATAAAACTATTATCATAACCACAAAAGTTCATGGTTTCATATTGTATTATATTATATATTATCACTTATTGGTTTACTGATAATCATTGTTGTTATAAAAGTTTAACTAGATTCCAGTTTAGTTAGATCTTCATCTTCATATACATGTAAATATAACAGACACAAATGTGTTAGATGAAACTGAGATAAGGACATGATCGCAGTTGGTCTTAAATATGATTTTGATATTAAAAGCATTTAATGGAGAACTACAGAAAAATTAGATGGATTCGAAGTCAGATGCCAAATAATAATAATAATAATAACTCCGCTTTTATATAGCGCTTAATACATCTATGACGTCTCTAAGCGCTTTACAGGTATATTATTACCCCGGTCATTGGATTCAATTATACTTGCCCGCACACAATGTGTGCACAATCTCCACTCCCTTGGGAGCATTCCAGCCAGGCGTAAATTAACGCTCAAAACTGTTTGACCATCAATGTTCCATTGCCAAAGTAAAACAGACTAAGGTATTGAATATGACTTATTTAAATTGGCATACGTGTACACCTTGTTCATTAAATTGTAAATTCACATATTAGTTTGAACTATCTTATTTTTAAAAATGATCACATTGTTTTAGCTGATGCTACACCCAACAGTATAATTGACTTCACTCTCGTGTTGTCCATTTTTAGAATAACCCCTGCAACCCCGTAACATAACTTATTGGCTATTAAATGATTTTAATAATCATCATGGTCATGATACAAAACAATACACTATAGTATGGTGTATTGTAGTATTATGTCTAATATCCTTTTATCATAATTATGTACATAAACTTCATGGGACATGTCAATCATCAGTCATTATAATTAATTCAGCCTCTGATGAAAAAGGGAAATCACATTGAACGAACCTTGACATACAGTTACGAAGAGACTATGCCACATGCTGGAAAGCCAGCTTGTATTGGAACAGCTGGCGAATAACATCAAATGTTCGCACTATCCCGACATACAAACTTTACGTCATAATGTATTGTCATAGAAAAGGAGCGTGTTATAAAAGGGTGTGATCAGTTTCACAACTTTGATAACAAGTATTTTTTTTCAATACTGCAGTTGCGTTCGTTTAGCACCATATTTTCTCTCCTTCTATCCTTTCCCCTAAAGCCTCTTTGACTAGTGCGGAAAAGGCTTGGAAGATGGAGATGTATTTCTCCATTTTAATAATTCTATTGGGAGCAATCTCGTTGGAGGCACTCGCGCACCCCATGGCGAGACTTGCTGAAGGAGTAATAGAAGGAAGTACTGTTCAGTTTGACGAAGATAGATACATCGGTGTCACAAAGTCAGTGAATGTGTACCTAGTAAGTACATATTAATGTTTTTTATAATTATGTTTAATATATTTAAACACAATATTTAAAAATTGCTGCAACCTAGGCCTATAACAGCAAATACGTGTTTTCTAAATTTGCATAATACGAAATAAAAAGAATAATAATGAATAATGGAATAATGCTATACTCAAGATTTACGCATATCCAAGCCATATTAAATATCATATGAATTAAATATGGTTTTGATAGTCATCAGTTACTCCTTTGCGTTTAATGCTAGTGCTCATTTATCTTATTATTATTGCTTCTTTTTCACTGTATACATGGATCTGCCCCAGATTACAATATTAATTTGTTGATGCCTTATAATCCTCCCAGACGCTTGAGATCATC
>JAVYIG010017172.1:0-27503 GCA_035222895.1 Strongylocentrotus droebachiensis
GCTTTGACACAGTGAATCCTTCAAAATTCTTCGAACTTGCCACTGGATCAATAACAAGAGGACATGATTTCAAGATTGTTAAACAACGTTTTAACACAAGACTTAGGCAGTGTAGTTTCTCAATAAGGAGTGTAAACAATTGGAATGCCCTGCCTAAGGAAGTAGTCAATGCTGCCACCATTAACCAATTCAAGTCATCCCTAGAAAGGTATTGGAGAAACAATCCAATTAAGTTTGAACCATACTTGTGACGGGATGCAACAGTAAAGAGGGACAAAATAAGCGAAGCTTCCAGTCTCTACACCCAAGTATACCAAGTAAGTATAGTACCTTTAAGGCCTCTACACTTTCCCAACTCTTAACTAAACATTTTCAAGATCGCATATACTGACAGCGGCGGATCGGGGGGGGGGGGGGGGGAGGGGGGGGGGGACGTGGGGGAGAAGAGAGAGAGAGAGAGAGAGAGATGGGGTTGTGATTAGATAATTCAATTCAATTCAATTCAAATTTTATTCATCAATATCCAAACAATTATTATAAAAAAAATTAACATTGGATAACATATTTCAAAATTAACGTAGATAATTGAGTGTAAAAGTACAGATGACAATACCTAGGAATGACAAAAATTAAGGTGCTTCTGCATGTCTCTTTTGGAATATAATACAGGTATGAAACAAGTCGAATTACTCGTAATAGTGTTTACAACTTTTTTCCCCTTTTTCTTTTCAAAAAACAAGGACAAATAAAAGAGAAGAACAAAATACAATACGATAGTAAAACAATATATATATGCATATGAATATATACAATTTATGTTTACCAACCCCTCCCAACGAGACGACCACGACAATACGACCCTATTCCAAATCTAACCTCGTGGGAGACAGTGAGCATGGAATGACAATAAATAATACTTTGTACAATACTTTGTACTTTGTACAATACTAAATTTAATTGGTTTAAAGAATAGTAATAACGATTTAGAGAGAAAAGGTGATTGTTTGTTAATTGATTTTTTTTATATTTCCATTCACTTCAAGGATCTAAATTATTTCAACATAATCATGATTATCGTTACTGAAGACATTAAAATGCAAAGTGACCATGTTTGAAACGGTCATCTGTTTCAGTGATAATATGGACAGGGTCTTCGTTTACCGTTTCTACAGAGCAAGAGCAAATTCACTCGCAGCGCCCTTGATGTTATGTAATAAATACAATAACAGTGTATCCTGTACTGAGTGTATTACTGCGAGCAATCATCATCCCGTATACCTGGCAGGAATTAATTCCTTGAGATGCTAGAGCACCATAATGGCAGCCATGCTGAAGCCGGAGTAATAACTTCCAATGGTCATTGGAAGCTCACAGAGACGTTATAATTTGTATGCGCTATTTAAGAACCGAATATTATTATTAAACGGGGCGATTCCCTTTGTTAGTTTCAAACGGCCATTACATAATCATTTCCAGTGGCGGATCCAGGAGGACAGGTGTCCCGTGCCACTTCCATTATGTAGCTAAGCCTCTGACCATACACCCCTTGGATATCAATCAAAATCGGTCCTCGCTCAGTATGAGATATCAGTTCCCGTGATTCATCGGTACATCCTCAGTGCGTCTACTCCTCATACAGAACGCGAACATCGCTCGAAACTCCTTAAGTCGCCACCAGTAGATGATAGAGTTTGCAATCCAGTTAACGCATATCATTATATCCCCAGCATTAAAAAGACACCCGTTGTCAACGCCAAAACTAAGAAATGCCCAGTTCACCCACGGGCAGATCCAGCAAAGGACAGTAGTCCCGAAGACAAGACCGAACGTACGGAGCACTCTCTGATTCTCCTCCTTCCGTTGCCGACTGATGTTGCCGTTGCAAGGTACCATGGCAACCGAGCGGTAGATGAAGACGTAACAGAGACCAGTGATGATGGTGGTAGTCAGGGCTATACACAGAAGAAAGATATAGAGGTGGTCCTGGCGGGCTCCGAGGGTGGTCGTAGAAATGGAGAGCGATAACGCCCACGTCACTACGCAGGTCGCAATCAAGCGCGGTGTCGTTATGATATTGAGTGCGCCGAAAGGGTCTACCCGGATAGTGATGAATTGGTAACCGGTCACCAAAGCGACGCTTAAAAGGGATACCACGGAAGATGATACTTCTAATATGTTAAGCAGCTTTTCAATCTGAAGAAATAAAATATTCAATGAAATATATTACCAAAATTTAAAAAAGAACGAGAATTACCATCAGATGATCGATAAGATAACCTTTTCGAAATGAAATAAATAATGATTGAAATTCTTCGAGAATACAGAGCTTTCCAAACACGGGACATAAAAAATCCTCTTTGGGTCACCCTCATCAAAAATAGACAAATCAGAAATAACAAAACAGATATAGGCACAAATGATATTAGCTACTTCCATTGTCACTTGGATCATGGAATATTGTCGAGGGTTTGCACAGTGAATATCATGTATTCAATCATTTTACAGTACCTCGATGTTTTTTTTATTTTAAATTTCAAAACTAAACTGTAATCAAAAGCAGTGATTATTCTTTTTAAACAACGGTTAATTAGGCTTACTTCTTGAGGAAGTTCGTTGGTACCTTCGAAAATTGCAATAACGATGGCACCACATAAGTCCGAGAGCGCGAGGTTGTAGGGGAAGATGTGATGTTGCTTAAATAGGCGCCAATGACCAGGGATAACGATGAGCGTCGTAGTCATGATCAAAATAGCAACCCCCAACGTTGCTTGTTTGATAACAGACAATACAGAAAAGCACAATGCGCTCGATTCGTTGCCGACATCGACCGACATCAATGACGTCGTGGTGTTGATACCAATATCCGTGGTCATGTTTGATGATGATGGGACACGCGATCAACGAAAAGGTGAACGTCACCACGATCGGATGATGAATTGAAGATTGATCTAAGCGATGAAAATCTGCATGAAGTTGATCGTCACGCAAAGCGGCTGACCGGTATAGCTAACAACACTCTTTATCATGCGCGTGCTTAACTTGGGATGTTCACCAGAATTCTCATTAAATAAGATTTTGTCACAAATTTCCATGAGTAGAACATCTCATTGACCCATAATCCTATTGACAGAGATCTTAATATAAAATCTGGTATACTCACACAAATCAAGTTTATTTGTTTATCGTGTGAACGGACGTGGTCAACTATCACTATGAAAAGCAAGACAGTGCATAGGCGTAGAAACTTTTTGACGTGGGGGGGGGGGGGGGGCTGAAGCATTCACCCTGAAATTCTGAGCGAAGCGCACATCACGAGCGCAAAATCCCTAGCGGCCAGGGTCCAGGGCCCGCCCTGGAAGCTCTGGGATTATGCATGCTCTCTGGTGCATTATCAGCCTTTTTAAGCAATTGATCATGAAATAAAAATATAAAAAATAGCAATTGTGGACATTTAGGAGTATAGCCATGAAGGATTATGTTTTGTTCTTCGAGATTGAACAATCACCTTTACCCGTGGACTAAATCTGATATTTCTTGGTCACATAATAAGAGATAGGAAGACATGAACACAAAATGGACATGCAAGCAACATAACATGTTCATAGCAAGAGTCATAGAGTAATTTTAGCGCATCTGCTCAAGTGGTATTTGCATTCCACTTCATATACAAACGGCATCAACTGATAAGAATCATTCAAGTTGTTTTATGTACATCCCTTTCTATAATTAGGCAAGCAAAATGCATTATTGAATGGGGATTGTTCATAATAAATTCAAAATTAACATAGATTCATATTCTTAATGCCTAAATGCTTTGATGATGCATGTGTTAAGAGCTTGTTCATACGTAGAATCAGTTAAAAGGGAAGTCCACCCTGAAATTAAGTTGGTTTGAATAGAAGCAGAAAATTAGAGAAATAGGTC
Organism: Strongylocentrotus droebachiensis; assembly: GCA_035222895.1. Lineage (NCBI taxonomy): Eukaryota > Metazoa > Echinodermata > Echinoidea > Camarodonta > Strongylocentrotidae > Strongylocentrotus > Strongylocentrotus droebachiensis. The sequence goes on from JAVYIG010017172.1 coordinate 3,925, forward strand.
AGTGAAAGTTTGAGCCAATTCCGATTATAAATAAGGAAGATATGAAGTTTTGAAGTTGTGATCAATCAAACACAATTTGGCAACTCTGTGACGTATCATGCGAGTTCATCTCCTATTTGCTCAGTACTAAAAGAATCAGAAATTTTCATTTTCCTCAAGAAATTTTCAATCATACATGCATCCTAAATATGATAATTGCAAATGTGTTTCTATACAACCCCTGCAAGGAAAACATACATTCCGTCATCAATAACGTGATTGTATGGAATATTATTCACAAAGCAAAGGGGAAAAAGCTCGCATGTCATACAAACGGTAAAAAAAAAGTTGGGCAGATGTTACTGGGTAAAACAAATTTGGGCAAATTTTATCTAGACATTTTTTATACACGGTATTAAACAAACACTTGTGCATTTTTATGTCAGGCATGATGCTAGAAATTGATCTGATATCTAGAATTTTAAAAATGCACAAAATAAGAATAACACACATATTTTGACCGGGGGTTGCTACACCAGTGAGACAGTTTCATCTCATGATAATGCCGCATTGTGTTGTCTTAGTTTTACCACATCTTCATTATCAAGCCATATTCAATATCATTGACCACACGCAGTTTCACCTACACAAAATGAATGAGGCGGCGGAACACTGACGAGGTACTTGTGTGTGTTCGTGGTATACGTGATGACAGCATTTCGATCAGCAGCAGGCGCGTACGCAGGAATTTTTGAAGGGGGGGGGGGGTTTTAACATTTATAAATCGGGCCGAAGATTTCGCAACGACTCAGCCGACCGCTGAATAAGCAGGGGGTGGGGGGGGGGGGGGGGGGGAGGGGGGGGGGGGGGGGGGGGTAAGAGGACACTTTTTTTTTGGGGGGGGGGCCTCGAAATTTGAAAATTTGACATTTTGCTCCTTTGGAGGGGGGTAAGGTCACCTGGTTTAGGTCAGTCATGGGGATTTTTTTTTTTTTTTTTTTTTTTTTTTTAATTAAAAAAAAAAAAAAAAAAACCAAAGGGGGGGGGGGGTTTAACCCCCCAACCCCCCCCCCTGCGTACGCGCCTGATCAGCAGCATATCATTTACAAAATAAAATCATAAAGGAATTATTATGACAGACAAGTTAATGGCTGTTAACTCAATTGCTTTGTTTGCATTCACTTAAAGGCACTATGTTCCATTTGCAGCGAACATCAAATTCTGTAGAAATTTGCAGGAATTATGAATTTGTTACGTACTATGTCCTATCTTTGAAATTTAAACGATAGCAGTGTCCTAGTTTTCCAATTGTGCAAGGAAACACGTTTAATCTATATACTTCACTTTCAGACACTATTGAGAGACTGACTGACTTTTCTTTCTTTGGTATTAACATACATAAAATGAGCTGTAAAGGATACATGAGCATTTATCTACATCAATAACTCACTTTTTGTAACGTCCAAAAATAAACTGATTGAATCTTTGCGCAGCACAAAACGTACGACCATCCGGAACAAGGGTCTGAAAATCAGACTATTTACTAAAAGGATTGCAATCCCTAAAGTCGGTTCGACAACTAACAGTCGTTATTTTCCTACAAAAAGATATTTTCAAGCCCTTTCGGTTCGAGGGAAGTTCTAAATTAGGATTATCTTTCAAATGCCAGTGGAATTTACCTTTTCATTGTTTTGGCCTGCAAATGGGACTAGTACTTTTAAGGCTTCTACACTTTCCCAACTCTTAACTCAACATTATCAAGATCGCATACTGACAGCGGCGGATCGGGGGAGGGGGACTTGGGGGAGAAGAGAGAGAGAGAGAGAGAGAGAGAGAGATGGGGGTGTGAATAGATAAGTCAATTTAATTCAATTAAAATTTTATTTATCAATATCCAAACCATTCTTTTTTTTCTTCAAGATTGGATAACAAATTTCAAAATTATAGTGTAACATAGATAATTGAGCGGAAAAGTAAAGATGACAATATCCAGGAATGACAAAAATTAACGTGCTTCTGCATGTCTCTTCTGGAGGGATGAAAATAAGATAACATGATAGTAAAGCAACATATATATATATATATATATATGAATATATGTAAAGACTTTGGCCTGACCATCAGTCTAAAGAAAACAAACATCATGGGCCAGGATGTAGGCAGCGTTCCCGATATCTCCATCGGAAACTGCACCCTCCAAGTGGTTGAAAACTTCACCTACCTCGGCTCCGTGATATCCAGCAGCCTCTACCTCGATCCAGAGCTCAGCGTGCGTATTGGCAAGGCAACAACCATGATGGCTAGACTTTCAAAGCGTGCCTGGAAGAACACTTCACTAACCACCAACACAAAAACGAAGATCTACCATCTACCGTGCGCGTCAGGAGCGCCATTTGAATGTTTTCCATCTCCGCTGCTTGAGGCGAATCCTATGCATCAAATGGCAGGACACCATTCTAAACAAGGATGTCCTCAAGAAAGGAGGAATGATGACCATTTATGCTCTTCTATCACAACGACGACTGATATGGCTTGGTCATGTCAGTCGAATGGAAGACGGCCGCATTCCAAAAGACATAATGTACGGAAAGTTAGCGACCGGGACAAGGGCTGTTGGAAGACCTGTCCTTTACTTCAAGGATGTGTGAAGGAGGTTTCTGAAGGCCAGTAAAATCAACCCTACAAACTGGGAAGCATAATTATGCTTCAGACCGCCCTGAATGTAGACGCGTTGTGAAGACGGGTATACAGAGGAGTGATCAGAGAGTAGAACAGTGAGAGGAGTAAAGACAACAAAGACAGCAGCTAGCTACGGTTCAACAGCACAGCCACAAATGACTTTTGTCTGCAGCAACTGCAACAGGACCTGCCTCTCTAGGATTGGACTGTTTAGTCACAGCAGGAGCTGCACACCAAGAAACTAACTAGTACAACTAGCGCAATATTCTATTGACTTTCGAGACAGACAGATGCCGAGGATGTACATTTTATGTTTACCAACCCAGTGGCGGATCCAAGGGGGCCGGGGCGCCCGCCCCCCCCCCCCCCCCCCCTGGGAAAAAAGGGAAAAAAGGGGGGAAAAAGGAAAAAAAAGAAGGAAAAAAAAGGAAGGAAAAAAAAGAAGGGAAGAAAAAATTGGGAAAAAAAGGGGAAAGAGAGAGAGAGAAGGAAAAGAAGGGAAAGAGGAGAGAAAGGGTTATTATAATGCCTCTTGAGATGCCTACATGTCAGGGCCCGCGGAATGGCGGGGATCGGGGGCTTCCAGCTCCCTCCCCCACCCCCCCGAATTAAAAAAAAAAAAATATTAAAGAGAAATAGAAATAAAGAGAGCAAGAAAGAAAAAATAGTTAACTGCCAGTGTCACAACAAAATAAGGTTTCAAAAATGCCCATCTGACCGTAATTAAACGCCTAAAACCCCTGAGCGTACGGGGGCTCTGCCCCCGGGGACCCAACTAAGGGCCCTAAGGCGGGCCCCTTGATACTCATCTGACCGTAATTTAGTGCCTAAAACCCTTGAGCTTCTGGGGGCTCCGCTCGCTGGACCTCACACCAATCAGTGTCCTGCCAGTGTCACAAATAAGGTATAAAATATGTTCATCTGACCGTAATCAAATGCCTAAAACCCCTGAGATTCCGGGGTTTTCGCACCCTCGACCCCACCAGGGGCCCTTAGGCGGGACCCTTAATGCTTATCTGACCGTAATTTGTTGCCTTAAACCCCTGAGTTTCCGGGGGCGGACAATGTATCAAAATATGTTCATCTGACCGCAGGCGCGTAGCCAGGGGGCGGTGGGGGCGGCCCCCCAAATAAAAGCCGGCCAAAAAAGAGAGGATAGAAAAGGAAAAGAACGTAGGAAGAAAAAGGAGCAGACAAAAAACATTTTTGAAATTAAGACAAGGATTAAGAGTCGAAAACGGTACAACGATCGTATTTTTTTCTCTAATAATTTAATGAAATGTCAAAGCCTTCGCGCAGGAGGGGGGGGGGGGGGACTGAACTGAGACAAGGATTAAGAGACGAGAACGTTACAGCGAATCGTCTTCTTTCTTAAATAATTTAAATGAAACGTCAAAGCTTTCGCGCGGGAGGGGGGGGGGGGACTGAATTGAGACAAGGGTTAAGAGTCGAGAATGGTAATATGAATCGTCTTCTTTCTCTAATAATTTAATGAAACGTAAAAACTTTCGTGCTTCGCGCGAGAGGGGGAAACTAAATTCGGACGAGGAATAAGAGTCGAGAACGGTACAACCAATCGTCTACTTTCTCTAATGATTTAATGAAACGTAATAGCTTCGCGCAGGAGGGGGAGGGGGGGGTAAACTGAATTCAGACGAGGATTATTTTCGGGAACGGTACAACGAATCGTCTTGTTTCTCTCATAATTAAATGAAATGTCAAAGCTTTCGCGCTTCGCTTGGAAGGGGGGGGGGAGGGGGGACTGAATTGAGACAAGGGTTAAGAGTCGAGAATGGTAATACGAATCGTCTTCTTTCTCTAATAATTTAATGAAACGTAAAAGCTTCCGTGCTTCGCGCGAGAGGGAGAATACATTTATTTATATATAACTGAATTCGGACGAGGAATAAGAGTCGAGAACGGTACAACCAATCGTCTTCTTTCTCTAATGATTTAATGAAACGTAATAGCTTCCGCGCTTCGCGCGGGGGGGGGGGGAGGGGGGGGGGGGGTAAACTGAATTCAGACGAGGATTATTTTCGGGAACGGTACAACGAATCGTCTTGTTTTTCTCATAATTAAATGAAATGTCAAAGCTTCGGCGCTTCGCGCAGGAGGTGGGGGGAACTGAATTTAGACAAGGATTAAGAGTCGAGAACGGTACAACGAATCGTCTTTTTTCTCTAATGATTTAATTAAACGTAAAAGCTTCTGCGCTTCGCGCGCGCGGGAGGGGGGGGGTAACTGAATTCAGACGAGGATTAAGAGTCGAGAACGGTACAACGAATCGTCTTCTTTCTCTAACTATTTAATGAAACGTAAGAGCTTTCGCGCTTCGCTCGGAAAGGGGGGGGGGGAGGGGGAACTGTATTTAGACGAGGATTATTTTCGAGAACGGTACAACGAATCTTCTTTTTTCTCTAATAATTTAATGAAACGTCAAAGCTTCGGCGCTTTGCTAAGGAGGGAGGGGGAAAATCACCCCTCTCGATGGGTCAAAATTTCAAATTTCGGGACCCTCCCCCCCCCCCAAAAAAAAATGTCCTCTTCCCTCCCCCCCCCCCCCCCGCTCTTATTCAGCGGTTGGCTGAAAACTTCACCTACCTCGGCTCCGTGATATCCAGCAGCCTCTACCTCGATCCAGAGCTCAGCGTGCGTATTGGCAAGGCAACAACCATGATGGCTAGACTTTCAAAGCGTGCCTGGAAGAACACTTCACTAACCACCAACACAAAAACGAAGATCTACCATCTACCGTGCGCGTCAGGAGCGCCATTTGAATGTTTTCCATCTCCGCTGCTTGAGGCGAATCCTATGCATCAAATGGCAGGACACCATTCTAAACAAGGATGTCCTCAAGAAAGGAGGAATGATGACCATTTATGCTCTCCTATCACAACGACGACTGATATGGCTTGGTCATGTCAGTCGAATGGAAGACGGCCGCATTCCAAAAGACATAATGTACGGAAAGTTAGCGACCGGGACAAGGGCTGTTGGAAGACCTGTCCTTTACTTCAAGGATGTGTGAAGGAGTTTTCTGAAGGCCAGTAAAATCAACCCTACAAACGTCAAAGCTTCGGCGCTTTGCTAAGGAGGGAGGGGGAAAATCACCCCTCTCGATGGGTCAAAATTTCAAATTTCGGGACCCTCCCCCCCAAAAAAAATGTCCTCTTCCCTCCCCCCCCCCCCCGCTCTTATTCAGCGGTTGGCTGAGTCGTCGCGATTTGTTTGGGACCCATAATTTCAAATTTGGCCCCCCCCCTAAGAAATCCTGGATCCGCGCCTGTACCAACCCCTCCCCGACAATACGACCCTATTCCAAAATCAACCTTGTGGGAGACAGTGAGCATGGGATGACAATAAATAATACTTTGTACAATACTAAATACCAGCGAGATTAATAATATGGTTAAAAAATACAGAAATCAACAACAACGATAAAACAATCAATGATCTACTAATCTCGTATTTGGTCGTATCTCTATCTTATAATAGACTTAATATTGCAAAATCAAAATATATTAATAGTATAATAGTATATTAATAGTGTAAATAAAAAAAGGTAAGATATTACGAGGTCCAATTAACAGCAACACTTGAACTTTACATATATTTTTTCTTTCTTTCTTTTTTAACGGCGAGGGCGATTGGTATGCGTATTTTTACGTCGATTTATTATTTTTTTTAGTAGTTCTATTCGTTTGTCGTTCATTTTGCTTATTCCAAATAGTTTCATTGCGTTTATGTCGGTTTCGTCATTGGACATCATTAGTTTAAATTTCTTATCGTCGTTTATGTTTTGAAAGGCCGGTACTGTATTGTTAAGTTTGGAATATATTTTGAATCTATGATCTGTCAAGTAATGTACATTTCGTTAGGAAGTGCATTTCATTCTCTATGTCAGTTTTTTCAAAGAGGGCATATCCTATCTATTAATGTTATTATCTTGTACCAACCTTCCTCAATCATGAGGTTACTATTGCTTATTTGATTTTCGTGTATTCGAGTAATAAATGGTTTGTTTTTATAGGATGTTATATGTTCTTAACTTTGTTTTAGTATTATTTTGTTTTTACTTCATACTGTCTCTCCAGGCTTTTATACATCTTATAATTTGTTCAGTATAACTTTCTTTAACCTATTGATAAAAAAATTATTATGATTTTGCCAGATGAAAGAAACCTAACGAGTTTTTAAAGGAGTTCATGTTTTTGCAATATTTGATGTTAATAATAATGATAATAACTTTTACTTATATAGCGCTTTTCATAAGACATTTATATCACAACGCTTTACAATATTGATACAATTAAAACTAAACAGAGTAATGACAAGAAAACAAATATGAAGTGAAATTATGAAACATAAGATAACAAGGTAAGAACTAGGTTAAATATCCATTTTCCATTAGGTAGGTTTTTAATTTTGATCTAAACAAAGTAATATCAGAGATGCCACGAATGGAGGCTGGGAGAGAATTCCACAAACGTGGAGCAGAGCATGAAAAGGACCTATCACCAAAGTATTTTGTTTTTGCTTTTTTAACGGTCAAGAGAGTTTGATTTGCAGAACGAAGGGGCCTATTGGGTGTGTATAATTGAATCAGTTCAGAAAGATAATTTGGGGCATGACCATGTAGAGACTTAAAGGTTAAACGAAGAACTAATGTTCCTAATGTTAATGATTTTATTCTCAATGTAAGCTTGCTTTACCAAGCTTTTTTCGTCGGAGTTTATCATGTGATGCCAGCAGCCAGCAACATCTTTTAATAATGTTAGTGCGAGAGGGAATCGTCCGGTTTCCGATATATGATGGCGCTATTCACCGCTGATCTGTTAGCACCAATAAGAGCATTAAAAAAAAATCCCGGATAGATAATGAGAGAAGTGATTAAGAGAAATTAAAAAAAATCATCAGAGAGAGAGAGAGGGGGAGGGGAGGGAGAGGGGAGGGGAGGGAGGAGAGGGGTGCATGATAGATAATAAGAGAACACATTAAGTTAAATCAAGAAAATCACTGGAGAGGAGAAGGGGATGGTCCATTATTGCTTGTTTGTTCCTAATCCCCTTAGTGAGAATCCCTGAACAACATAATATTATACAAACCATAATTAATTTGAATATGAAAGATATTCTTGTTTCCAATCCTTTTGTCATATCTTATGAATGCAGGAGGGTTTGTTACCGTCTTACACTCGCACGTTTCATACCCGATACAATGACCGGTTTAAAAATAGTAATAACGATTTGGAGAGGAAAAGTGATGTTGCTTACGAAGTCGCCGATGACCAGGGATAGCGATGAGCGTCGTAGTCATGATCAAAATAGCAACCCCCAACGTTGCGTGTTTGATATCATACAATACAGAAGAGCACAGTGTGATCGATTCGTCGCCGACATCGACCGACGTCAATGACGTCGTGGTGTTGATATCGATCTCCGTGGTCATGTTTGGTGATGATGGGACACGCGATCAAAGAAAAAAATGAACGTCACCACGATCGGATGATGATTTTAGGATTGATTGAAGTGATGAAAACCTGCATTAAGATTATCGGTATAGCAGACACCATGCACTCGTTATCATGCGCCTGCTTTCTCAATCGTTTACTTGGGATTTGCACCAGAATTCTCATTAAAAGAGATTTTGACACAAATTCCCATAGAGATTTTTATTGACACATAGTCATATTGCCAGAGATTGCCAGAGTTGATACAAAATCTCAATAACTGGTATATTCACTGTCACACAAATCAGGTGTATTTTGTAGTTTATGTTTGCTTCAAAGACGTGGTACACTATTACTATGGAAACGCATTCCCTCGACAAAGCGTAGTTTTTCATGCCGAGAGAGCAAAATTAAATGCAAAAGAAAAAAGTCCCCCTAACAAATTATTATTATTGTGCAACTTGGGATACAGAACAGCACATAAAAGAGAGATAACACTTTCTCCCACATTGATTTCGCTAGTGAAACCCCCCCCCCCCCCCCCCAATTCCTCCCTACACCCCTTCGGTCAAGGTTTCCTTGATTTGCAACTGGCTGAAGACGGTCTATTTAAAATATATATCGGCTACAATAATTGAACAAATCTTGCTCAATCATATTACAGTCTACAGACAGCATGATTGTTTGAAGGGGCTGGGAGAGAGAGAAAGAGAGAGGGTTGGCGCGGCTTTTCCTCCTCAATAATGAATTATTGCGGAATAACTGGAGCGTATAAGTCCGATCATTAATGCGTCCTTCAACCTGAAGATAGCTAGACGTCCCCGATTATGTTTAAACTGACTAGTAATGGAGCGTATATAGGTTTAGCCATAGAGTAGGCACTAATATCATAATTATAGGGACAGGGGCGGATCTACGGGGGTTAGGGGGTTTAACCCCCCCCCCCCCCCCTTGGCTGCCAAGTAAAAATGTGATGTGCATAAAAAAATGTCATATTGGGTAAAAAAAATAATTAAAAAAAAAAAAAAAAAAAAAAAAAAAAATCGCCGCTTTGCGGCTCGCGGACTCCATATCGTCATTGAGTCAACCCCCCTTAGCAAAAAGCTAGATCCGCCCCAGGGGGTGGATCTTACTAGGTTGTATGAACTACGAGGTTTTAACCAACAAATTAACTTTGCTCCTGCAACAGTAGTTGTTCAGCGGTCGATTCCCAAACCTAACTAAATTCCTAACTTCAACTTTGGATCCAACACTATACTTAACTCTAAACCTAAACCTTACATTAGACATTGAACAGACGCCACCCTAGCCCTACCCCTATATCTCAGGTTGACGAAATGAAACCTGCATGAGACAATAATTATTGCCGGAGTGAATGCTGGTTCATACTCTTTTATCTGTTTGCATCATTACATCGAGTGGGCTAATGCGAAACATCGAATTCATTATCATGCACCACGACAAAACACCCTCTCTCTATTAAAACACACAGCTTACGATGAATTTAATGGAAGTAATTGCTTCCGATTAATTCAGGAGGGGCCATGGATTGAGTGGATTAGGTGTTTAACTTCCGCTGATTGCGGATTTCGATACCACTTACGCAAACTGTGCTGTGGTCTGCTTCTATTATGATTAATGTTTGCAACTATTGTCTTTCACGTCTCTCTAGTGTATCTACGTGGGAGGTCGATGGGGGCGATGTTTCCCTTCAAACGACTTATACAAAGGTGATTCGTCGACTCTTGTTTCCGTTACGAAAATGAACCGAGTCATTTCATATCTACTGGAGATGTCACAAGACCATGTATTTGAAGCGGTTCATTGTCTGCTCATTGTGATAGCTTTTCCTACTTGCACGAAATATGCAGTAAATGGAAGTGAATTGTAAAAAGATCAATTAAACTATGGATGGATATCGAGTGCAATGAAAAGAAACGTCTTGATTCTTCTTTACAGCAGATGTTGATATATAGCTCTATTTATGTTATGCGGATTCACTATGAAATTGTTTTATACCCTATTTTTCTAATAAAAATTGAAGAACATCGATAATCCTTCTGCTGGAACTTCGATCGATACAGAATAATGAATTGCAACATCATCTTTTAGGTGTCCATGTTGCAAAAATTATTATATCAAAGTGGTGGAAACCAAATTCGTTGTGGGCATACGCAACCCACGCTTTTTGGTTACCAAAGACTTCAACATTATTCAGAAATGAACAAAATGGCTTCTACAAGTTCCCCTGAATCTACCGCGTATGCATTGAACAACCCGCCTCTTCACCAAGCTCTCGTATTGATCTTCTTTATCCCTCTCATATTCATAATCGTTTTCGGCAATACCATGGTCATCGTGGCTGCCTACAAGGAGCCCAGGCTCCGAACACAAAGTTACATCATTTTTACCAGTCTAGCCGTCTCCGATCTCTGCATTGGTCTCATAGCAACGCCGCTCGAGCTCTACAGCCGGGTGGTACAAGACGAGATCACTTGCTCTGTCGCTAAATCGGGATACTTTACAGTCTGGGTGTACGTCGTCTTCGTTGTTTCGATGGCACATATTGTTCTTATTACTGCAGACCGTCTGCTTGCGTTGAAGAGACCGCTCCGCTACGTTGCCTTCGTGACGACAAAAAGGGTGTGTATCGCGATCGCGGTTGCCTGGGTCGGAGGGATCAGCTACGGGATCTTTTCGTTGATCGAGTCGGGGAACAATAAAGACGATTCCTTGACGCAGTTCTGCACTAGGGTCAGCTATAAAACCGTGTCTGCGCAAAGCTTTCTTCTGGGAAGTGCTAGCTCCATACTGATTGGGGGCGTCATTTTGATCACGTTGAATATTTGGATTCTCCGTATTGCCGTCAACCACTTGCGTCGGATTCAACCGAATTTAGTCAACAATGATTTGAAACCTCCGCATCCCCGGCCAGCATGGCAAGTCAAAGGTCGGCAACAGTTCAAAGCCGCAAAGACCACCGTCCTTGTTGTGGGTATGTTCTGCATCGGCTGGTTCCCTACGAGCATCTAGTTCTATCTCAGGGTCTTCGTCGACATCAGTCATGTCGGGCAGATCATCCTCTTTGAACTTAGCTTTTTTATTGCCAATTTGAGTTCTGCAGTGAATCCATTCATATACTGCTTGAAAGACGGTCTCTTTCGACGTACGTTTTGCAAAATTTTCCCTCCTCTCATTAAAATCCTGAAAAAGACAAGATTTCGGGTGGATTTCGAGAGTTATTGATATTTTGTACTTGTTTTTAATCACTCATGCGTGAAAAAGCATCACTTTGAGTTGCATCAATTTAAGGAGAAGGATCTAAGCACTACAAATATGTGTCATTTAATAATTATAATTGTGGTATAGTTATGATAAAAATTAGACCTTGAAAAAAAGGCAACATATACTTTGAGAGTTCAATTTTTATATACATATTTACAACAAAAAATATATTACAGGATAGTAAATTACTGGATAATATAAAAAATTAATGCATGTAATCTAGTATAGCAATTGAATGTACACTCTTTAATAATCTTAAAAATACACATGTATTTATAGCTGATAATACATTATATGAAATCATTCTTAAGTTTGAAAAGCATTATATCGTCCTACATTCAGTGATAAGAAAACATACACTAAACAAAATTCCTCTTGTCATTTTACCTCATTGGGAATCGATAATGTAAGATTGTTTGAACATGTATTTAAAGGTGTTCACAGAGCTTGCCATTCTCAATGATCTGTCCAACTGATTCCATGCTATAATTGAAGAAACGAGGGGCTATGTTTAAAGCATTCCGTTTTATACTTTGGCACAGAAAGTAAACCTTCAACTGCCTGTCTCGTATTATGCTGATGAATGTCACTTACTTTAATTAAACTTTCTTGTAAATAGGATGGCGCCAAATGATGTGTGCATACAAATCGAAATATGAATCGCAATAGACAGCATAGAAGATAATGAAAAGTCAGTAATCTGACTATAAGGACACTAACAAAAAATAAGAAGTGTGTAATTGGGTTTTTACTGACGTGTTTCAATCAGATATGAATATCTACGTCTGGGGAACGACCTTTAACGTCACCACTGATCCGAAACATGTGATCCAGTTTTGAACCGGGGTCCGCCCGTGTGACAGTTTGTATAGGCGAAGGTAGAGGTCTGACCAAGTGAACGTACCGCTAGACCAACTAACATCTCCATTCGACCAGTGCATGTAATGCATTTTTTTACATTTTTTTTAATTTGAGGTTGATATAAAGGTTTGCTGATTGATCAGTGGGATATTAGTCAAGGCTTTTAGGTCTCATATGAGAGATTCCTACTTTGAACAGTTTTAAACACGCTCTAAAAGCCCTGTTATCGGTAGATGACGTGTAAGTGAACTTTGGGGGGTTTCGTGCGAAGCTAACCATTTTTTTCCTATTTGCAAATTATGAAATTTGGTTGACATGGATATCGTTATATCATGTATTCATACATGTAATGTATCCATTTTCAGCTATCTTGTAAACAACCGAAGTGTATTAGTTAAAGAGCAATTGAATGTAAATATGTATATAACAATTTTGGTATCCCGTTCGTTAAGGTATATGAGATTATTAAATTGAACGTTTTTAAAAAAATTATTTAATTTGAAATTGCCATTCACCTATTTCTTGTAAATGATCAAGGATGATTCTTGAATGATCAGTTATTTCATGGGGATACCAATTAATTTGTATTTTACCTATTTATATGCTTGTGTGCAGAACAGAACCCTAGATACTTACGGGATATCTCACGCATATTTACCCAAAAAGTACTTTAAATCCTTCCAAACAAGAAATAAGCTTTTAGATATATGGAGGAATTTGTTTCCAGACAAGAAATAGTTTACTTGGCGACAGTTATCATTAAAAATATACTCTCGTCTGGACTATTGGTTAATAACAAAATATTTTAAATGTTCAGTTTTTTCGACAGATATTCGACCATGTTTAAAATATGACCACAATGCAATATCTTTGAAAATCAAAGTATCCCAAGAGAAAAGGGGAAAAGGTTATTGGAAGTTAAATAATTTGTTGCTGGATGATAATATGTATGTACAAAATGTTAAAGACTTGATACGGAAGATTAAGATTGAAACAAGTACTATGAGTAAACAACTACAGTGGGAAGTTTGTAAGTTTAAATTAAAAGAATATAGTATAAGTTACGCAAGATTAAAACAAACAAAAATGAAACGGCATTATGTGAAAATGGAAAAGGAATTAAGACAATTGTGTTCAGTAGAAGATGAACATTTAAATGATACTAATAAAGAAAAACTAGATAACCTAAAACGAGAGCTAGACAAATGGTATACTATGAAATGTAAAGGAGCTTATGTCAGATCAAGAGAAAAATGGCTAGAACAGGGTGAAAAATGTACAAAGTATTTTTTACAGCTTGAGAAACAAAGAGGAAAAAAGAAAGAGTTACACTATATAGAGAAAGATGGTAACAGAATTGTGAACATTGAAGATATTTTAAAAGAGATTCAACAATTTTATAAGATGATGTATAGTAAGACAGAAGAAAGTGGAGCAAATTATGATGATTATTTCAGAAATGTAAACATGAAGTGTTTGACAGAAGAGAAAGCCGAGAGCTGTGAAGGTCTGTTAAAAGAGACGGAATGTTGGAAAGCATTGTCTACTATGAATTTAAATAAGTCACCTGGGAGTGACGGTCTAAGTGTTGAATTCTATAAATGTTTTTGGGAACCGATAAAGGACATGGTGATAAATAGTTTAAACGAAGGGTATGAGAGGCAAGGGCTCTCGTTCACACAAGGTCAATCAATTCTTACTCGTGAACTTTTAGATTCCTTATTGACCACATTGCGAGACAAACGAATATCACTAGCGATATTATTTTCAATTCTTACTCTTTTATATAAAAAGGGCAACAAGGGTTCTCTTGATAATTGGCGACCGATTTCTCTCCTTAATATAGATTATAAAATTGCAGCACGTGTTTTGTCAATACGGCTACAACCAAATAATATGCCAAGTATAATATCGGCCGATCAGAGAGGTTTTGTAAAGGGTCGAATGGCAAGTGAAAACATAAGACTTGTACAAGATGTTATTGATTATTGTAAATTAGCAAATATTGACGGTATCATTTTATTTTTAGATTTCAAAAAGGCGTTTGATAATGTAAATCACCCATTTCTTATTGAGACATTGAAACGTATGCATTTCAAAGTTTCCTTTATAGGATGGATTAAAGCTCTATACACAAATGCCCATGGTAGGGTGTCACAGCATGGGTGGCTATCTGAAACATTTTATATTCAAAAGGGCGTTCGTCAAGGCTGCCCAGTATCAGCTTCGTTATTTATATTAGTGGCAGAAATATTAGCTAATAAAATTCGAGAAAACGATACAATAAGAGGGATAAATATTACAACCAAAGATATAGAAGTTCAGAGGGTTAGTGAAGTAAAGATAACACAATTCGCAGATGATACCACATTATTTGTTAATTCAATGGAATCAGTAGATAATGTTATGAAGGAGTTAGACGATTTTGAATACTTTGCAGGTCCAAATATTAATTGGAATAAAACAAAAGTAATGAAAATTAAAGAATTAGATACGACAAAATATGATATTGAATTTACAGAAGAACCAATTAAACATTTGGGTGTTTACGTTGGTAAAAATTATAAATATGTAAGCAGTATGAATTGGGAGGGGAAAGTTGAAAAAATCAATAATATTCTCTAAGACGTGGAAAATGAGACGACTGACCTGTTATGGAAAAATAATAATATTAAAATGTTTGATAATTCCTCAGCTCGTCTATTTAGGCACAGCTGTCTCAATGCATATTCATAAATGCAAGGCTTTACATAGGACTATATATACATTTATATGGAATTCTAAACGTGAAAAAGTAAAACGGAATGTTTGTATCAAGTCAGAAAGAGAAGGGGGGCTTGGTATGGTTGATTTGATTTTGAAAGCTAATTCACTTAGATTATCATGGATATATAAGTTTTTTTAATGCAGATGATGCAATGTGGAAGACATTATTTTCATTTTGGACTGAAAGATTTGGCGGGATGTCGTTATGTTTTCAGTATAATTGTCATATTAAACACATGAAAATGATATGTAAAGAAAGAAATTTACCAATGTTTTATATGGATTTGCTTTGCACATGGTCAGAAATTCGATATGTAAATAAATTTGTAAAAGTAAAAGATATTCCCAGTGAAATACTTTGGAATAATAGTAATATTGTAATTGATAATAAACCTCTGTATTTCCCATCGTGGAAAAAAAAGGAATTTGTCAAATCAAACATGTTATAAATCAAGGTACATGGATAGATAACTCTCTATTCAATAACCATTTTGATGTAAAAAACCTGTTGTTTTTATTCAAAATGTCAAAATTAAAAAAAGCATTCCCAAAATATTGGTCACAAAATTTACGTTTAAACAAAGCTTCAAGTCTCAATCAAACAATGTACATTGAGACAACTTTAGATGTTATAAACATTGAATTTACTACAGCGAAAAGTTACTATAATTTAATGCTAGAAAGGAAAAAAGAAAAAATTGGTTTCCTTTTCTGGCAAAATATTTTAGGCCTACCAGAAACATTTGTTTGGAAAGATGTATTTCAGTTCAAATTTAATAAGATAAGAGACAATGATATTAAACAATATAATTTCAAATTAATTCATAGAATATTGCCATCTAAAGACAATCTTTTTATATGGAAAATCGTACAATCCAACGAATGTGAAATTTGTCGAGAAAAAGAAACTATTGAACATTTTATATTTCGTTGCAAGAAATTAAGAGTTTTCTGGAAAATTATCTCAAGAATTATATATTTCATTTTTCAAATAGAAATTGAAATTGATATGAAAATGTTATTGATTGGATAAAAAATAGATAAAAGAAAATTTACTTTACGTTAATTTTTTGATCAATTATGCTCAACTGGTTATATACTAAGACTACGTAAAGCGGAACTTTGGGGAAGTACCAACCAATCCAAAGAGGTTAATAAATAATTTTATTTCATCTTTAAAATGTTATTTGAAATACAAAGAAAATATAAGATACTTCGATAACGAAGAAGTTAAGAAAGTATTAGAAATGTTAAAATGATCATTTTAAGAAATTATGTTGACCTTGTATTTAATTCATATGTTTCATTTTACTTTTTTTGTAAATAATATATATGTATTTTGAAATGGAACAATAAAGTCCCTCTGAAGAGGTAAAAAGAAGAAAAAAAATGCTTGAGTATTTATCTATTTTTGTTGTTGATGCTGTTATTTGTTTTATTATTACCAAACAGGGCCTCATGGAAGACCACCAAATTGGTGATATGTGCCACCCTGTATAAACATCAGAAATAAATAAATAAATAAATAAATTCTGAGTTCGATTCTTGCTCGGTCGGAGTATGTCATAATGTGCGTTACCTACATCTGTATAACGCATTGTCCATCTATTCTTAGACAATGATCATTGATATACATTTCAAAATGTATAATAAAATATCCTTTAAATGACAGTCGAATGACCTTTATGTGTCCACTAATTTCATTTTCGTGCATTTCGTTCTATCTAGGAAACCTTCAGGACAATAGCAGATACGATTGTGCCTTTTCATCTCATAATTTAGGATTAATCAAATTTAGGTCTAGGAGATTGGCTAGCTGTAGGCCTATGTGATATTCCTGTTCTAAAGGTATCTCAATTGCCTCTGTCTGTCTGCCTGCCTCCCCCTCCCCCCCTCTCTCTCTCTCTCTATACATATATAACCCTACATGGTACATTAAGTGGACATCATAAAAATCCTAACCCTAACCCTAACCCTAAAACATAACGCTAAACCTAACTCTAACCCTAATCCTAATGTCTACTTAATGACTAATTTTTTCACTCCAAATGTCCCTCCAATGACACCTTTAGTAAATTACATATATAGAGAGAGATATATAACAAAATTGGGCCTTCTATGAGAAATAAAACGTAAAAAAACGTTAAGAGGACACCAAATTGTCCTCCCAATGACAATGTCTATTCAATGACTCATTTTTTCACTCCAATGTCCCTAATGACGCCTTTAGTAAAATATATGTATATATATATATATATATACGTTAAATATAATCAAGTCATTGCAGATTCTACGTATGAACAGGCTCTTAATATATTATGAACAATCCCCATTAAATAATGCATTTTTGCTTGTCTAATTATAGAAAGAGATGTCTTAGACTTTGACACTAAATTACTCAAATTAGCTGCACCATATATTGCTCAATCCCTATGTGTCATCTTTAATGCAATTCAGGATACGGGAATAGTACCTGATGATTGGAAGATTGCACGTACCACACCGATTTTCAAAGGAAAAGGCTCAACAAATGAAAAAACAAATTATCGACCAATTTCGGTTGCTAGTCATATTCCCAAAATTATAGAAAAGGAAGTACAAGTACAGTTACTTGCCTACCTTCAAAAACATGATATGATTAATGTCGATCAATACGCCTTTCTTCCAAAACATTCAACTGTAACATGCTTACATCGTGTCATAGACGACTTCTACGAAGCCTTAAATACGAAAGAAATGGTTGGTGCATGCTTTCTAGACATCTCTAAATGTTTTGATTGTGTTGATCACGAGCTTCTTCTATTCAAACTTGAAAAAATAAGTAGTTTATGAACCATATGAGCCTGTTTTCATTTATTCCATAAGTAATAGGAAGCAAGTGGTATACTCCAAAGGAAAATTATCTGGTACAAGAGAGCTTTCTATCGGAGTACCACAGGGCAGTGTCCTGGCCCCCATTTTGTTTCCTATATTCATAAATGATATATCTGAATATATAACTGAAGGCGTCTGCAACATATTTGCTGATGATGTTGTAGTCACTGTTGCAGATAGTAAGCTAGATGATGTTACAAAGAAATTACAAAAAGATGTTAATGCTCTTAATAATTGGTATAAACAAAATCGATTACGCATTAACACAAGTAAAACCAAAACAATGTTAATAAAATTAAGATCCTCTGAAGTATTAAATATATACATAAAAGATGAACTGATCGAACAGGTAAAATCTATAAGATATTTAGGTATAGTGATTGATGAAAATTTGAAATGGAATGTATATTTAAGAGACTTATGTAAATCTATTGCCTATAAAATCTATTCTCTAGGAAAGCTGAGTAATTCGTAATCCCAGAACTATTGAACACCCTTTATAAGTGTGTAATCCAACCCTGTAAAGACTATGCAATATCTGTATGGGGGAATTGCCCAGCCAGCTACAAGCTGCCCCTTCAGAGATTACAGAAAAGAGCTGCTAGATATGTAACTGGTATCTTTTACTATGAACTTGCAAGCGGCAACACATTGATAAAAAACTGTCCTGGCAAACTATTGATCAGCGCCGTGATTATTTGCTGGCTATGCTTATGTTTAAACCTATAAGGGGCATTGCTCCACCTCGTTTATCGAATGAAATAGAAATGTATTTCGACCGCCATGGCCTAAACACAAGAAATGCAAACTCCCTTAATGTAGTATTGCCAAAACCCAACGTAACTTTATTCAAACAATCTTTTAAGTTTGCTGGAGCGGTTAATTGGAATAAGCTTCCCAATGATATCCAAAATGCCAATTCAGTAGAGATGTTTAAATATCAATATAACAAATGTTCCTTTAATGGATAACATTTGTTCACTGCCATTTCTCCTCACTACTACAACATTATATGCAATAACTATAATTATTGCTAACCCAATTACCTAGAAATTTCAAATACCTACATTGCGTCCTAAATTTGATATTTATCTTTTATAATTATGCAATATAAACCATATTCACAATTCACTGGGCTTAATCTCGACATAAAATGTTTATTAACTTCATTGTTATATATAATTCAAATGTAAAATGTCATAATGTAAATGTCATATTGCATTATTTTATCTTTTTTCCTCTTTTCGTTTTCCCTAATCTTAATTTTCCTATTTGTGTTGTTTTCGTTTTTTACCATTTGAATAAAACTGCTATTTTGTTTGTAACTACTATTGTCAGTTTGTATTTGTATTTTCCATCCTTATGCAGGACCATTATGTAAAACAGCCTGCGAGCTGAATGTTATCCTGTTAAAAGATGTTTTAATAAATAAATAAATAAATAAATATTTAGTCCACGGGTAAAACATAATCCTTCATGGCTATACTCTTAAATATCCACAATAGCCATTTGGTATTTTTTAATTCATGATGAATTGCTTTGACAAATATGTCATAAAATGTCATAAAATGTACTAAAATAAGGCTGATAATGTACCAGAGAGCATGCAGAATCCCAGAGTTTCCAGGACCCTAATGCAGGCCCTCGACCCTGGCCGTTTGGGATTTCGCACTGTTGATGTGCACTTCGCTCATAATTTCAGGGTGAGTGCTTTACCCCCCCCCCCCAACCCCGCCACTTCAAACAGTTTCTTACGATAGTTGACCACGTCCGTTAAGTAAACACGATTAACAAATTAACCTGATTTGTGTGAATATCCCAGTTATTAAGATTTTATATAAAGATCTCTGTCAAGAGGATTATGTGTCAATGAATATTTGTATTCATGAAAATTTGTGTCAAAATCTCTTTTAATGAGAATTCTGGTGAAAATCCCAAGTTAAAGGTACTATGTACCTTTTGCAGCCAACCTCAAATTCTGTAGAACTTTGCAGGAATTATGAATATGTCATGTATGTCCTATCTGTGAAATTTAAACGTTAGCAGTGTCCTAATATTCAAATTATGCAAGGAAACCCGTTTACTTGCTAGACTTCACTGTCAGACACTATTGAGTGACTGACTGGCTTTTTTTCCTTCTTTGGTAATAACATACAATGAGCTGTAAAGGATACATGAGCATTTGTCTACATCAATAAACCAACTTCTTGTGATGGCCAAAATTAAACTGATTGAATCTTTGCGCAGCATAAAACGTATGATCATTCGGTACTGGTCTGAAAATCAAGACTATTACTTATTGGCTCTTTAGCTCCTAAGTCGATTTGACAACTAATAGTCGTTTTTTTCCCACTTGAAGATATTTTCAAGCCCCACCTTTTTTAGGGAATTTCTAAATTAGTATTATCTTTCAAATGCCGTTGGAATTTAACCTTTTCATTTTTTTGGCCTGCAAATGGGACATAGTACCTTTAAGCACGCGCATGATAAAAGTGGTGTTACCTCAGCCGCTTTGCGTAACGATCAACTTCATGCAAATTTTCATCACTTCAATCAATCCTCAAATCATCATCCGATCGTGGTGACGTTCACTTTTTCATTGATTGCGTGTGCCATAACATTAAGCATGACCACGGATATTGATATCAACACCACGACGTCATTGACGTCGGTCGGTTTTGGCGACGAATCGAGCCCATTGTGCTTTTCTGTATTGTCTGTTATCAAACACGCAGCGTTGGGGGTTGCTATTTTGATCATGACTACGACGCTCATCATTATCCCTTGTCATCGGCGACTTCGTAAGCAACATCACATCTTCCCCTACAACCTCATGCTCTCTGACTTATGCGGTGCGATCAGTTTTGCAATTTTCGAAGGGACCAACGAACCCCCTCAAGAGGTAGGCCTAATTAATCGTTATTTAAAAAGAATAACCACTGCTTTTAATTACAATCTAGTTTTAAAAAAATGGAATATACATTATCACTTAGGCCTAGATCATGACATATTTTCGAGGGTTGGTACAGTGAACATCATGTATATTTCATCATTTTCCATTACCTGAGTACTTTAATAGATCTTTTTTTTTTCTTCATATTTTTCCCTCCACAGGGATTTTATTGATTTTCATTTGAAACACATACAAAAATATATATTCATGGTAATTTACATAATAACATAAATAAAATTGGCTTTTCAAGATACAAGTATTGATGAACTGTTGAGTTAACACAAAATAACAAATCAATAATTCATTTCTAACACTCATCGAAAGAAAAACAAATACAGAAAAAATATCATTTTAAGTAAACAAATTCCTGAATTGAAACCATTTTCTTGTGAATTTATTATTTCTACAATTCGAATTTGCAATATACTTTTCGTTTTTGAAGTGATTTATAATCGAAACTCTAATATTATCAAAGTCGGGCAATTGTTTCTTTATTTTGCAAGTATACACCATCTGTCGCACCACAATCAGTATACAATTCAATGCATAATTATTTGAACCTTTTAAACCAAATAATTTATCTTGTAATGAAAATGTTAATTTATTTCTGGTTCCAGTATTAATCCAGTGTTCTAACCTACCCCAAATATTTTTAACATGCGTACAATCACATAGCAGATGTATAACTGTTTCAATCTGTTCATTACAAAATTTACATTCTTTTCTTGGGACTAAATTCATTTTAAACAGTAGATCGTTCGTATATAATATGCGTTGCAAGACTTTAAACTGAAACCATCGTAAGCCCACATCAATAGTACAATTAAATCCAATAGAACAATATATTTCCCAACTCTTATCATTCAGGTCGAAAATGCATTTCCATTTAAGAAAACTTTTACATTGTCCTTTTCTTCTTTTTAATAAAATTGCATAGATATGTGAACATCCTTTAATACGTTTCATAACAAATGCCATTGTATCTGGGAAAAGAGGTTGTGGCACCTTGTTAAAAATAGTACAATTGTTATACCCTTGTCTAATTGCATCGCATAATCCACGATAAAAAAGAAAATTTATTTGAATATTATACTTTTCTTGAAAGTGTTCCAGAGAGAAAAAAAAAATCACCATTTGTGTCTAAAATATCGTTAACAAAACGAACTCCCTTTTGACACAATTTTTTATTATATATTGAGCTATTGCCTATTTTAATGTAATCATTATTCCATAAGGGTTGGCAAGAAATGTTATCATAATGCATGGACAAGAACGTACTATAAGCCATGAACATTTCTTTCCAAAAAATGTTCTTTGTTTTACCTGCCAGTTCCCGAAAATAATTGTTTCCCATATATAATTTTAAATCTTGCCGTTCAGGCAAGAAAGATTGCAAAAGACAGAGGATCTATACTTTAATAGATCATGGCATATTTTCGAGGGTCGGCACAGTGAACATCATGTATATTTCATCATTTTCCATTACCTGAGTACTTTAATAGATCTTTTCGAGGGTTGGCACAGTGCACATCCTGTATATTTCATCATTTTCCATTATCTGAGTACTTAGATCATGGCATTTTTTCGAGGGTTGGCACAGTGCACATCATGTATATTTCATCATTTTCCATTATATGAGTACTTAGATCATGGCATATTTTCGAGGGTTGGCACAGTGCACATCATGTATATTTCATCATGTTCCATTACCTGAGTACTTAGAGCATGGCATATTTCCGAGGGTTAGCACAGTGAACATCATGTATATTTCATAATTTTCCATTACCTCGGTGTTAACACTGAAGTAATGGAAAATTATGAAATTAACATGGTGTTCACTGTGCCAACCCTCGATAATGTAATTACATATAGCTCTATCATTTGTGTCTATACCGGTTATGTTCTTTCTGATTGGTCTATTTTTTATGTGGGTGACCAAGAGGGGATTTTTTCTTCATATAATTTGATGCCTTTTTGTGCAAATGTCATCGTTTCGAAAAAACTATGTATAGCTCTGTATCCTCGAAGAATTCCAGTCATTATTTATTTCGGTTCGAAAAGCTTTATTATGGAATCTCTGATGGTAAACTCTCGATATTCTTTTTTTTCTTTCTTCTTATTTCATTAATTTTTTTTATTTTTCAGATTGTAAAGCTCCTTAACATATTAGAAGTAGCATCTCTCGTGGTATCCCTATTAAGCGTCGTTTTGGTGACCGGTTACCAATTCATCACTATCCGGGTAGACCCTTTCGGCGCCCTCAATATTATAACGACACCGCGCTTGATTGCCACCTGCGTATGGACGTGGGCGTTATCGCTCTCCATTTCTTCGACCATCGTCGTCACCGTCGAGGACCACATCTCCATCTTTCTTCTGTGTATATCCCTGACCACCACCATCATCACCGGTCTCTGTTACGTCTTCATCTACCGCTCGGTTGCCATGGTACCTTGCGACGGCAACATCACCCGGGAACGGAAGGAGGAGAATCAGAGAGTGCTCCGTACGTTCGGTCTTGTCTTCGGGACTACTGTCCTTTGCTGGATCTGTCCGTGGGTGAACTGGGCCTTTCTTAGTTTTGGCGTTGACAACGAGTGTCTTTTTAATGCTCGGGATATAATGATATGCGTTAACTGGATTACAAACACTATCATCTACTGGTGGCGACTCAAGGAGTTTCGGGCGATGTTCGCGTTCTGTATGAGGGGTAGACGCACTGAGGATGTG
>JAVYIG010017173.1:0-27501 GCA_035222895.1 Strongylocentrotus droebachiensis
CTACACACAAATGCGAAAAAGGAAGATTACCGAGAGTCCTTTTCAAGACTCCCCAATCCTCCCCCTCCAAGTCCAATTTTTGTAATGCCTCCCTCTACTGCTTAGCATTATTAAATTTTTAGACCTTGATCAGATGACCATAAATATGTTGAAGCTGTTACTCAGTTTGGGGGACTGGGCTTATCTGAAAGGAGTGTTGTTATAAATAATAAAACGTGCTTATTGCGTAATTACCTTTATATTGAAGTTGTATGAATTATATTTTTAAAGAATTGTAATTTTGTTTGAGTAATATTTTTGAACAATTGTGATGTTTGTAAATATTTGAGCTTCCTGTTACTCCGTTTGGTAAAATTTGTGATATATTAAGTTCATGAATGTATATTTTGTTAACTCTTTGTAAGACAGGGCCTAGTATGTAGAACTAATATAAAATAATATATTTACATGTTGAGAGTCAGTTTTGATGAATAAATGTAGTATTTTGTGCTTGCACAATTGATACAGAATTCAATGTGTTAGAGAATCATGCGATACATTTTCTTACGGGGATTGAATTGATATTCAATTTATGATCTCAACAATGATAGTTTATCTCACTTTTATACTGATTGGTGATATATGTAGAGAATTCAGAAGTTTCAGCATTCCACGGAGATATAAAATAATTAATATGTTGTTATTGCAATGAAGTGGTTGCTAGTTGTGCAGTTATAATTGTCGTAGAGGGCTGCCGAATGTAAACAAACCTGTAGAGATAGCTGCGCCCATTATTATCGATAAACTGTGCTGTTGGTAGGGGACTTCTTTTGATTATCCTAGATGGTATAATAAGATACAAAGTAGTCGATTAAGATTAAACAAATTATGTGTTACTACATTTGTAGTATAAATGTCTTGAAGAAGTATTTTAGCAGTGCTTTACATTTTTACTGAGTTTGAACTTAATTATATTGATAGGCCTATGTCATTACTATATGGCATATCAATATGACATGCAGATTATGCTGTCAGAATAGGACAAGCAGACAAATGCATGGTCCTATTGATTATAGCTGGTAATTATGTTGGATGTTGAGTCATCTTATCCAATGCCTACGTGTAGTGACTGTTGGCTGCTACGTGGTTCGTTAGTCTTCCTGCAAATGTATAATTATGACGTGGTTTAATGCAGTAGTGTAAATGTATACTATATTTGAAATGTATTTCAGTACAAGAAATTACTTGGTCTTTTTAGATATGCACCTTGCTTGTAAAATTGCTTTATTTTGTATAATGCTTTGGTAATAAGAAATACTTCAGCATTTCGAAATGCACTTATGAAATTACTTCAGTTCATAGCCAGAATTTTAGTAAGACAAATTGTGTTTGATTGTAATCAAATGCTTTTAGATAATTGATTTTTGTTAGAATTTCTATTCAAAATTTATTTCTATTCGGAACTTAAGACATAGTTTATATTATCAGAGGGTAATGAGTGAAGTTTGGTTAGAAAAGGGATACAAATAAGGAGTGTTTGTACTTTGTACGTCTTGTATATATTGACATTGTTCCCATGAGGCATCATAGTTGGAGTAATGTTACGGAATATGCAACTATATATGCATATTAAGTATTTTAAACTTGTCACCAATTCCAGCAGATGTGTGGGAATTATACTGAATCAATTAATCTTTATTAATCATTGTCCTAAAGTAATAGTGTTGTATATCTTGTTATTCTGATATGATATATGTTCATATTGTATAAACAATTCAAAAATAAATATACATGTATGTGATGACAAAATGGAAGTAAAGGTGATCAATGCAACTCTTTCAAAATAAAATGAGATAAGCATTTTGAATGTCACCTTTGATCTAGATCTGTAACCTGAAATTACTTCAGTTCATAGCCAGAATTTTAGTAAGACAAATTGTGTTTGATTGTAATCAAATGCTTTTAGATAATTGATTTTTGTTAGAATTTCTATTCAAATTTATTTCTATTCGGAACTTAAGACATAGTTTATATTATCAGAGGGTAATGAGTGAAGTTTGGTTAGAAAAGGGATACAAATAAGGAGTGTTTGTACTTTGTACGTCATGTATATATTGACATTGTTCCCATGAGGCATCATAGTTGGAGTAATGTTACGGAATATGCAACTATATATGCATATTAAGTATTTTAAACTTGTCACCAATTCCAGCAGATGTGTGGGAATTATACTGAATCAATTAACCTTTATTAATCATTGTCCTAAAGTAATAGTGTTGTATATCTTGTTATTCTGATATGATATATGTTCATATTGTATTATGAAATACGACTGTCTTTTGCAGATATTTTGTATGTTATGTTTAATTTGAACATGTTCTTATTGTTTTTGTTATTCTTCTGCCTTTGCAGAATTTCGTTTTGTATTTTGTTAACGAATGGTAAATAAACGGGATAAACTACATTGCATTGCACTACACCTTGTACGATTCTTTTATTGGGTCACTCCAATTATTCCTGACTTATTAAGAACAACATATTTGAGTAGACGAGAGCAGACATTGTAGTCACTCTGTATGTTAAACCAAGTGGGCAAGTTGTACGGCACTATCATGTCACAGTGTCATAATAGATTGAGCCCATTTGAAGTGCCCATACATATTTAGGCCTAGATGAATTGCAATTAACTTTCATAAATTCATTACCTTTTTATTGTTGTCCAGTTCATTCAAAGTATTAGTTACCAGTCTACTTCTATGAGGGAGCGAGAGAGAGAGAGAGAGATGGAGAGAGCGAGAGAGAGGGAGAGAGAGAGGGAGAGAGAGTGAGAGTGAGAGGGAGAGAGAGGGAGAGGGAAAGAGAGAGAGAGAGAGAGGGAGAGAGAGAAAGGGGGGGGGGAGGGGGAGAACAAGGTAACACAAACATTACTCAATCATGCCATTAGCCTCCCTTCAAGGCAATGTGTACCAATGATTAACTGCACGTCCTAGATATTTTTTCACAAAACCCTCATAATTATATCTCCGAGAGAGATCTTACCTTCTTAATCTAGATATAATATCCTGAAATAACATGAATATGTATACGAAGGATGCCTAATAATCCTATGATTATTGTAGATGGACAGGGAGCAGCTCTTTCCTATTACAATTATTGATTTGGGAACCGATCCAAAGGGGGGGGGGGGGTTGTTTCACAAAGATCCTAAGTTGAACTTATCTCTAAGTTGGACTTCAAATTTATGGAAAGCCGTTAACATCTATGAAAATATTTTGTAACAAATATTTTAAAAGGCATAAAATGTTGATTCAAATCATTCATATTTTCTATTATCATGGAGATTTTATGTTCTTGATTCATGAAAAGTCTAAAATACTTGAATTTTCGCTTTTGAATATATTTTATTTTAAGGCTACAATTGGATCTCCATAATTTTTAAGTCCAACTTGGCAACTGCCCCAGTACTGCCACTGAATGCCATTGTCTGTGTGAAATATCACTTGGAAGCGAGAAAAAACAAACAAGCGAGGAACATCTGCAAGAAGATGGCGATTGATTTACACCTAACGTATAAACGCGGCCCCAGGCAATGCTGATTAATGAGGCTGCAATGGCTTTTTAAAGTAGTTTAATGCTTGGGGCTGTATACTGCTAGACAAATTGCCCCGGCGCAACACGGCTAAACTACTGCCAACAATCAGATGATGCGTATATCTGAGCTGGTAGTCTGAGACCACTTTCTATCTCAGTTTCTATCTTTCATTTCATCTCAATCAATCTCTTACTTTTCACGTGCCCATTACGGTCATAAGCAGGATGTTATTGAAAATAAACATGATTGAACAGAAATTTTCTCAGAAGTTGACTTAAATGCAAGCGATTTAATTTTAACATTGCGTATCATATTGCAGTACAATGATTAAACATCTTTATCAACAGTGAATATAAATCAGGAGAGTGTTCGGAGCTTTCTTTTAAAAGGCCCTACTTTAGCACTACTCATGTTAAAGCTCCGATGTACTACTTGCTCCCTCTATATAGAAAACAATGCCTAATCGGTGACCATTGTTCTCCCATGATCCTCATTTTCTTATGTTAATTGAGAGCTGAGTTGATGAGATAGCCACCCGTCAGTGACCAACCTGGGTGGTTTAATCCCTCCTAGCCAAACTAGTACAGACGACCTTTAATAACAGGGAGTAACACAAGAAAGAAATACACACGAGGAAAGAAAAGAAATACATAAGATTGAGGAAAAAACAAAATCAAATCTTGTTAATTAAAAAAAGTCAAGAGAAAAGTAGTACTGTGAACAAGCAACTGCATCGAACTTTCATTTATGTGTTTCTTTCTTAATTACGTTCGTGTATATAAATAGCTCTTTGTAACCCCATCCTTGTGGAGAGTACTCAACTCCTCTGCGATCTGCTCTATCATATCCGACCATCTTGATGCTCCTTAAAGCATCGTTCACATTTGACCCCGGCGGCTACTTTCATTCATTTACACTAATAATAATAATGTATTAAAACACGACGAGGCAGCGGTTTACCGAGTCATATCTGAACTAGGCTTTAAGGTATACACCAGTTTTTGGAAACGCCCCCCTCTCAAAAAATGAAATGGAATCTCTTATTACCAATCATGTGAAAGATTATGTTCTGACTAAACGTGAAACCGCCTACTAATTGATATATATGGTCAATTATCATATTTATCCGAACTGGATAGATATCGTGTAGTTCCATATACATCTTCTGTGTACAGTGCTTGTAACTTTACCAAGACTGGGCCAGATTTCTTATCATTTTGATGATTCCAGAACCTTGTAGTATACACAATATTTATATGCTAGATGATCAATCTTTTCTGATAGATTTCACAACGTTTCTTTCACAATGCAATCGCATGACCAGAACTGGTCTCTACTTTTAAGGTAACTATTTACCACTCCACTACATGCAGTAAAATGATCATCGTAACGACGTTTCTACAAACGCCACATCTCTAAAGTTTTCACGTTTATTTTTTCCACAAACAGAAAGCAGAAGGTATTATAGAATATTTGAGAAAGGCCACCTGTCTAGAATGATCACGTATGTCATTTCAACTAGTAAATAAATATAAATTTATGAGCCCTGTATACTAAAGAGTTTCGACGTATGCATGTTGCAACCATTGGTTATCAACCAACTATCTCTATGAACTGATTCATTTTTGCATACATTAGTTGTTGCTTTTTCGGGCAAGCCTCTGGCAAGCTTTTCAGTCCTCATGAGAAAATGTTGTTTTAACAAATACGCATATATTAGTTAATATGTCTATTTTATGATCCAAAAGTATGATGATGTTGTTAACAAATTATATTGCTTTTCTTGCATGGACGAACAAAGTAAACCCTTGATGCGTGTGTGTTTTGCGTGTGTGCGTGTGAGCGTGTGCGTGTGTGTGTGTGTGTGTTTTGTGTGTGGGGAAACCTTTCCCCAGAGCATTAGACCGACCGGGCAGGAAACACCCCTCAGCGTGGTACGGGATATGGCTCATGAGATCTTTGCAGCTCGAAGGAAATCGTCCCATGTCCGAAGTCTCCTCCTAAAAACGCAATGAACTGGGTCTTATAAATGTAACCAAGGTTTTTTAATGTTCTACCCTTAAAGAAGCCTCTTAAATATTTATGCTTGAGTTTATCTCATAATTTGTTTGTAATTACCCTAAATAATCCCCCTTAAATATTTATGCTTGAGTTTATCTCAAAATTTGTTTGTAATTACCCTAAATAATCCCCCTTAAATATTTATGTATAAATATTGCATAGATATTTATGAATCATCATAAGTGTTCGTCTCTTGAACATTTTCGAATGAGGTTATCGCCACATAGGCCTACACTGTAAACAAATAATAGTCGAAATAACTCAATAAAATTGAGGAAAAGAATTGCCTTATTTTTATTGAGTAAATATTACCTACGGCATCTTAAGTAGAATTTACTTATTTTGCTGAATACATTTTTACTCAGTTAAATCGAGTTACATTAACGTAAATAATTTAAGTATTGTAATCATTTTAGATAATTAAAAAAAAAGCTATGATAGGATTACATATTGCACGATTTGGTACCCATCTAATCTAACAAGTAACATCCACTAATCATTCACTACTTCTATTTAAGATTAATCACTAATCACTATACACATACGCTTCAATTCGACACATATTGAAAGGCTCCAAAATTTTATACATACTTGATCGTAGCATCTTAAAAGGAAAATTGGTTGACAATTTCCTGAAATATCAAGTTTTGATTTGTTTTAAACTGAGTAACAATTAAAAATTGTCTTGTCTTTGCTTAGCCATGTTAAATGAATTAGTAAATGTTTTAAAGTCCTTAAATTTTCATTCAACCACAAAAAAGAATTGTTTTATTTAAAAAAGACTTTAATTTGGTCTTAATGAATATTCATAAATTATGTAAATATTTCTATTACGCACTGCATCGGTCCTTACTTTAAAAAGATAAGAATAATCAACATAAATTGTTTGAGTAATACGTATAATTTCTGATTTTGAGTTAAAATTACTAAATTAATACAAGCTGAAATTACTTAAAGTTCTTATGTATTTGATTTTACTTAAATATTCCACGTATGTTCTACTAAATTGAAAGTTTGAGTTAACAAGACTTAAATTTAGTGCGTAAGTGGCAAAACTAATGTTTTCAAGTAAATTCTACATGGAAAAAATACGTAAAAATTACCAATGAACAATTTTTTTTTTACAGTGTAGTCACTTTTTTCCTCGCCGTTAAAAGCGTTTTGTGATAAAAGTCAATTTCAGAGATAAAGAAAGAGAAGGAAAGATAAAAATTAAAATGGTTGGTACGTTATTTTGTTTTACCTGACTGCTGAAAAAGCAGGTGTATGCTTGTTAGTAAGAAACTATAAGACCGACGTATCTAGGTCCTGTCCGAGGGACATGGTATTGCGGATTAAAGCCTTATCAAAGGGCACAAGCGCGTCAACTTGGTTTAGAACCCAGGACCTCCCCGGTTACCAGACCACTGCTGTTCCACTGAGCCATCACACCTCCATAAAGAGAAGTGGGAGAGTGAGAGAGAGAGAGAGGGGGAGAGAAAGAACGAGAGAGAGAGAGAGGGAGATAGATATATAGATAAAGAGAGCGAGGGAGAGAGAGAAGGAGAGAGAGAGAGAAAGGAAGAGAGAGAGAAAGGGAGAGAGAAAGGGAGAGAGAGAAGGGGAGAGAGAGAGAGAGACAGGGAGAGAGAGAACGGGAGAGAGAGAGAAAGGGAGAGAGAGAAGGGGAGAGAGAGAGAGGGAAAGAGAGAGAGAGAGAGAGAGAAAGAGAGAGAGAGAGAGAGAGAGAGAGAGAGGGGAGAAGGGAGGGGCGGTGTTTGGAGATTAAATGGGAATGTAACATCATAGTTGGGTTAAGCGCTAAATCTTCACATGCTTCATTTACAATCATTTGCACCGAATCATTAAGTCCTCGGTACATTGTTGATGGCGTTGGCATGGTGATTTATCCACTCAGTACCCTCAATAAGCGGGCACAGAGATTTCTAAAGTAATGAAAATCTCAATCACAGAGAGACACTCTCACATGGCCATTTTCCCTTCAGACTCGGACAGATATGACGAGGTCAAATGATAAACTTCAATGAAATGAGCAAAACGATTCTCATATAATTATATCTCATTATAATTCGAATTCATCATCTATTAATCATTTCAACAATGCTGTTCTTGCTTCAAATCAGTAGTATAGGCTTCTCAAACAGATCTTGGTGTAATAAAGATTTTTAAAAGGTGAATAATAAACCTGCAATCAAAAGCATAGTTGAAATAGTTTCAATAAAGAATCCGAACTAATATGAATTCTAGGTCATATTATATTTCGTTTCACATTCTCTTCAAATTTTAAATTCATCATATATTAATCATTGCAATAATGCTGTTCTTGCTTTAAATCAGAATGATAGGCTTCTCAAACAGATCTTGGTGTGATATAGATGCTTGAAAGGCTAAGAATAAACCTGCAATCAATAGCATAGTTGAAATAGTTTTAATAATAAATCCGAACTATTATGCAATCTAGGTCGTATTATCTTCCGTTTCACATCACCTTCCCTTCATCAGTTCTTCCATTCTATATATGTTATCAATCTTATTGGGGGTGACCATGTGGTTTCCGGGCTACGCCAATATTTATTTCTCCGAAGATCAAACAGGAATTAGCTTTACCTGTCATGGAATGGCCATGAACGCCAATCAGCCGTCGGAAACTGGCTATAAAGATCTCCCGATGAAGCTTTTTTTAATTGCTCCCCCCCCCCCCCAAAAAAAAAAAAAAAAAAAAATGAAAAAAGGAAAATGAAAAAAATAAATGGAAAGCTTTGGTCGATTATTACTTATATGTAAGACTTGTTCACACAATGTTTTTGCCATTAACCGAAAACAAAAATAAATGACACAAATGTTTTGATTTCCCTTTGCTTTTGCTTGCCAGAAAATTAAGCTTAAGGGGGCCCCTAGTCGCCCCTAAAAGGAATCACTGGAGCGGTAAGCCGCCCTCTATACTCCTAGAAATTTACATTAACGTGCTTGGCAGGACGGGTAGGGGCTAAAACACATAAACAAATATGAAAACAAACTATAACATCTGTGCGCAACACAGTCTGCTATACGGGTATTTTATTGTATGGTATTTATTTTCCGTCAATTAAAAACAACAACTTATATACATTTACAATAATAAATACATACTACTAAGAGGAAGACGGAGGAATGGCCCTACACAGCGTTCTTAGCATTACAACGCTGTTTTACATAGTTTTAGATAGATGTTTTACATAGAAACACAGATTAAGAATCATGCAAAGACTATATCCCGTTACCATCAGCTTAATGTATATTTAGGGGTCTTAGGGCGTATTTATGCTCAACTTTTTTTGGCCAGAATCAGGCATCTGTTACGCGCTTAGTTTAAAACACGGTTGCGTCCTTTCTCACTTTTGTAGAATCACCGAAAAACGGCGATCACGATCGCCGATCGTAAACTCACAAAAAGATGCGTTTACAATTTGTAAACGCGTTTAATGCGGTGGTCACATCCCGCCGTACTTGCAAGTGCGTGCTGTCTACGTGCAAAAACGTGGGCAAAATTTGGGTATCCGTACGTGATGAGTACCGCCTCCGTACGGATTTGGGAGCACGCAGACACACCGTAGCACTTTTAGTGCACGAGGAACTTTCGCTGCGTTCGGGCTGCGTTCGGGCTACCGATTCACCCCAGTGCGTGTGACGTGCGTGCCCGGTACTGCCAACGAGCGCACAACGCACTGACTCCG
Source organism: Strongylocentrotus droebachiensis (assembly GCA_035222895.1). Taxonomy (NCBI): domain Eukaryota; kingdom Metazoa; phylum Echinodermata; class Echinoidea; order Camarodonta; family Strongylocentrotidae; genus Strongylocentrotus; species Strongylocentrotus droebachiensis. The sequence continues at coordinate 9,346 of JAVYIG010017173.1, forward strand.
TGCGTCTTTTAAAGGCGCACGTGATAAGTGCGTGGTCCGTGCTTACTCGCCACTTCCCTAGTTCAGCTATCCAATGAGCACGCAGAACTCACGTGGACCGTACCGAGTAAGCACTTACAACGCACGTTGTTCGCACTGATTTATGCAGTATATAGTCTCTTCGGTGGAATGGGCGGCATCTTGAGGCAGCAACAGCTGGGACTTCTGGAGAACATCGGAATGTCGTCCTATATATACACCGAGTTCATCGCACGTGCACGCACTTACAACATGCGAGTGAGTAAGGACACCGTACGTGAGCAGCACTTGTAGGTACGGCCTCCGTATGATAATGTGGCAACCGCACGGAGACCGTACGTTGTAAGCACGTTGTAAGCACTTACAACGCACTTAACACGTGCGCAACGTACGATGCACGCAACCGTTCACGGCCAGGCGTGGCGTGCGGGCTACGTACTTACACAGTGCGTGTGACGCGCGTTGCCGGTACTCCCTCCCTGCCTTTGCCACTCCCTCCCTACGTTTTCAGAAAAACGTGGCGGCCGTGGCCTCCCCAAAAACCGTACGGACTAAAAACACGCACGGTGGGATGTGACCAACGCTTAAATGGGGTCAACGCACTGACCTCTAGTGGGTCTACGCATGGACCATGGTCTACGTAGCATGCGCAGTGCAGGTTTGCGAATCCAGATGCAAGACCAATTAAGGCCACCCAGGGAGAATTGCATGGATGAGCCAGATAAGTGAGCATAAACAGTACACCATGGAACTGCGATTACGATGAGCGTTACAAATCGCTCATTCTGCCTTCAAAATTTAAGCTTAAACGCACCCTTAGTGAGAAACACTCTCCAATGTTATTAGGAGCTTCTGAAGGGGATCCGGCCAAACAGGCAGCTTCAAGTGCATCTCTTCTTACTCGATGCTTATCATAATGCGACGCAATCCATTCCTTGAAACTTCTCCTGCATAAATGTATGTTCCATTAGGAGATCTATGTGTTACGTTGCTCTCTCCTCATCCCCTAACCCATCCTGTACCCTTTCTCTCCCATTCTCTCTTTTTTCTTACTTTCTCCCCCTCTCCCCTTCCCACTTTTCTCGATCTTTCTCCCTCTTCCCTTCTATTTGTTTTCCTCTGTCCCTCCCCCTATCTCTCTCTCTCTCTCTCTTCCCTTCCTTTTCACCACAAATACATCAAGAATGTATCTCTTCTTTTCCTTCTACTTTGTTTCTATCTAGTGTCGTATCGATTTCTAGCTCAAACTTTCATTTCTCACTCGAATTTCACTTTCAAAGGTAACCTCATCCGAAGAAATAGTTTTATTTATAGTGAAAGATTTAACTATTTTCTTGCCTATTAATCTACACGACTCCCCACCAAAGTGTTTGAGAGTTGAATACATCTAGAACAATGTACAGCTTCTCAGCATGGCATGGGCATCGCCATTTTACTTGATAACGTAACTTATTGTGCGTAGGCGTTTATTAAGTAAATGTATTCAAATTTATGAATGCTTCCTTCTCAGATGTTTGTGGTGATGAAGCATTTCATTCACTTGCCATTTTCCTTTGTACTACAATTGCCGGAACAAATATTGCACACATAAGCTATTGTTCTTCTTGGGTGTAGGTTTCGAATTAATGAAAACAAATTGTCAACTGTTATATTTTAGTGTTTAAAAAAAAAGGAGTTACAGTTGTTTCGCTGTAATATGTTTTTTTAACAAATACATTTGTTTACCTTCTCAGGTATGATTTCTCCTTTTTTGAAAATGATACAAGGTACGTCACATTATAAGTAAAATGGCTGCGGCAAGAATATCACAATATACATATATATATATATATATATATATACCTCTTGTACACTTTGGTAAGGTATATTGTACAGGAATCGGCAAGAATACATCTTATTTATCTTTATTATCAGAATACCATCATTCGTTTTTAGGGGTGAGGTTCCCTTTAACACAAAAAGGCTATTAGGCGTGAGCGAGTGTTTGTATTTGTTTATAGCTTCCGATTGTATACATACCCATACATTTTTTGTTTAATGCTTGTGAAGAGTGGATCAAAAGGCTAGAAACATTGACAAATTATTTGGAACAACATGATCACCAAAGTTGATAGATAGCACCTAGAGAGATAGAAAGCTTCGTCTCCGCATTATCTGTATTTAAATGCTTTCGGATCATAGATTGGCAGAGCTCGGCTCGGCTTAAGGCTTTATAGAATTGTGGTTAAGTATCAAATTAGAGTCTGGGTCCTATTTCATAAAACTTGTTATCGATAACAATACTTAATATCTATAAAATAATTTATAACAGGCAATCAAATTCAGTAGCTTATAAAAGTTATTGCAACTTGTTATTGGTACCAAGTTTTATGAAACAGGGACCTGTGCGTGCAGACTACGTTTGATCTGCAGATTGTTACCAAGTTTTATGAAACAGGGCCCTTTGCGTGCACCCTAAGCCTGATCTACAGATTGGTACACGTCTCCTGATTATTCTCGGCCTCCAGAAATAGGTTGGATAATTTCAAAAGGATTGATTGCAGCCACGTATTGAATCGTCTACATAAAACATCGAGCAGATCAAAATCTATTGCAGTAGCTAGCCGATTGGTTGTAAAGAAAGTAAACTGAACAAAACCGAACGAGGCGTGTTAGGCGAGCGGTCATTGAATTATTCAAGGTTTCGTGTAACGTGTATTATATTTCTTGTATAATAAGTGATATTAAAAATATATCATATCACCATAAGGGTAAAATCCGTTGACTGTAGCCTTTTTAAAGAAAGGGGGGGGGAATGGCATTGGTAATAGAAAGGGGGCGGGGAGTGAGTGTGTCTGCGTGCGTGTATGAGGATGTGGCTGGTGACAGGGTGGGGGTAATATTCCTTACATGCACCCGTGTGCCGTTTGGTCTCAGCAGTAGGGTGTGGGTGGGGGGGGGGTGAGCACCGGTACCACCCTTTGCCGGTTCATCACAATAATCATTTCCTTTCACCCTGCTTTCACTCTTCACCGTCTATCCATGCACCCACTTTCTCTCTCTCTCTCTCTCTCTCTCTCTCTCTATCTCCCTATCTCCCTATCTCTCCCTCTCTTTCTTTCTCTCACTCTCTCTCTCTCTCTCTCTCTTTCATGATTTCTTTCTGGTTTAAAAGTCTATCACCATAATAGTCTATACAAATCTATCAAATTATCAGAAATGAAGACTTGAAGAAGATGGTAGTCTATATCTCGACCGTTCTCATATTAATTTGTCCGTCACTCCCCCTTCTCTGTTAATAGCTCTTTTTGCCCCTATCCTCGCATTTGCAGTCTGTAAACATCAGTCATCGACTTTTTGAAGACGATAATTATGTTTTTTTCTTCTAGTCATCAGAAAAAAAGAAAAATTGAAACAAGAAATATACATAGGCCTACGTACATACACCTAAACATACAGTTGGTCTTGGAATACTCTTTCAATTCTTTTCAAACTTCATCAACCTTGGCTCTGCTTCATAAAACTTGTTATCAACATCAATAACAAATGCTTACATTTTGTAACGAATTTGCTCACAGCCAATCAAATGCCACGATTTCATTTGCTTATATAATATTTACCATAATGTGTTATTGATATCAAGTTTTAAGAAACAGGTGACAATTCTTCTAAGGAAATTTCTGATCTTGAAACGATCCAACCTGTTACAAATCCTGGTTTCCTCCTTATACTTTGGCATTGTTTGTGCAAAACGCATTTTTTCTTATCTTTCTCGATGATTGTTTTATATACAGGTGTTTCCATTGTGTTCCACACTCTATGCATATTACTCATTCCTGATCAGCCTTGAATCATAAACATTCTTTCGGCCCCCATTGTCTGCCAAATTTCTAGGCCAATATTCTCAAGATGTCAAGCGGGTCAAGATGTTTAGGGTCGACAGCTCAATATTTTGTTCATTGGCTCTAGTGCATTTAGCGTGACTCAGCGGTGATATGTAGACCTCGGGAGTGTTTCACAAAGACTAAGATCGACTTGAAGTTGTACTTAACTATGACAGGCCGTTCATGCCACTGTTTGCTCTCACCGTTATGATCTTTAGATGATATTTTTTTAGTATCAACAAATGTGAATTATGTAGCTTTTCGACCATGACGTCTACGTCCCTCGAGAGACCAATGGCAGTAAATGGTAATATCAAATTTGGGATGAACGGCTTGCCGTAGTTAATTCTCACTTAAAGTCGATCTTAGTCTTTGTGAAACCCCCCCTGGCCTTGTATATTCTGAAAATGATAATGGGGGTCTACATGCAAACAAACCCCTATATGACATCGAAGGGCAACCATAGGAAATATACCGAAACTTTGATCTGGTCGCTCACATACCAAAGGAACGTTACAAGATGATTTGATCGTATTTGTTTAAATGAGGCCAAACAGGTTCATGCATAAAGAAATTGGAAATAATTAAATTGAATAAACTCAGAGAGGAATTCGAAAAGACTGAAGGCAAATCATTGAGGTATTATTTAGACTGATCATCTGAAAGTATTTATTAGCGAAATAACACGATCTTGAAATCTTGAAAAATTGTTCATTTTCAAGTAAGAGTTTACCGAGCTACGAGACCTTTGTATAACAGAATAAGTTCCCCGCAATGATGGTTAAATCTTGAGGTTTGACTTAAAGAAATAGACATTTACTTGGCCAGGCATCTTCTCATTATAAAAGACTTCTGTACGATGAGCCATTACTTTCATCCTTTCTTTCTGCTACTATAAATCAATTTCATTTGTCTTAGAGTAATTGGTTTTGAGAGTTTGGCCGACCCGGTTCGGGCTTGGCACAATATTGCGAATACTGATTTTAGGCAAGCACAGAAGAAAAGAAGTTCTGACAAATATGCAATGTTTTGACTATGTGAAAGCAAATTGGTCGAACTCTATGTATAACTGGCTCTGCTTTCAATTTCAATTTCAATTTATTCATGTTTCCAACAAAACATTACAAATCAATTATAAGCATTTAAAACAAATGTAAGAAATACATGTTGAAAACAAAGGGGTCCCCTAAAAAGCAATGCTTGTTCAAGTGTGAACACCTCAAATGGTACTTAGGAATAATGAGTAATTAAATTAACTAATCCGTAACTACAAAAGGAACTACAAAAAAGGGGAAATAAAGTAGGGGGATGTCAACAGAGACGAGAAAGGGACAAGACAATGCTTTACACGACAAAGATAGAAGAACACGGTCATAATCACTATGAATATGACGGACAAAGAAAGAAGACAAAATATACAGTTCTTCAGGTAGACAAAGGAACATCACTTCACAGCTATTATGTAAAAATGTGTAGAACAGGTGTCCATGCATATTCACCTGTTCTACACATTTTTACGTAATAGCAGTGAAGGAATGTTCCTATGTCTACCTGAGGAACTGTATATTTTGTCCACTTTCTTTGTCCTGCATATTCATAGTGAATACAAAGAGTAGACAATGTCAGCCTGTAGCCCGCCCTCTCGCGGCATGAAACCTCTTACTCTTTTGGCCTGATGAATGTGCGCAGGAGTAAAGGGGAAAGGTGTTGATGTATTCAGGATAGAAGACGTTTAGCAGGAAACAAAGTTTGGCCTTTGTTCATCCGTTAAGAATTATCTCTACTGACGTCTTCGATTAGTTTTCTTTACAAAGGTTGCCAAAAGAAAAGTTTTTGTATCGTTTCTTGCCAGACAAATATCGCAAAGACTTAGGCTTTACAATGTGATTTTTTTTTAGCCCTTGATTTACCAGTTTCTCATGTTGTTCAATATGTTCAATATAAAAAGTAAACTCTTAACTAACTTATTATTGCTCCGATTTATTTCAAACGTCTACAATTTGTTTCTGCTTCAATACAATACACTCTTCTAAAACGTTAAACTGCCCAATAAACGAAGAGCTTATTTCTCAAAGGAGCTAAATCCACTTTTGATGAAAATTGAGTTATTTTTATCGAAACATTGTTAACTTAAGTACCCGTCTTTTAATAACATCATTTACCTAAATTTTTGGAGCAATTATGAAAAAATTTACCTTCCAATAACAACTTTTTTTTGCCGAAGTTACAATAATGGATCTAGCTCCTTTTGGAATTAAACTCTTCAGGATTAATATAGATGAGGTTATGCGATGCAAACTACGGTGACAATATCTTCCTGGTCATTTGGTTTTATGTATTTGTTTGCTTGTTTGTTTGTTTGTGTGTATGTTGTTGCTGCTTGATTTGCAATAATCGAAATGTCGACTTTACCCCATGAACCTTTCTTATAAACTAACGTTTATGTTAAACCCATATCAATTAAAATCATAACAACAATACATTTTCTTTGACCAAAAAGAGTCCTGAATATGTTGCATTTGGTTCAATTTCGGTCTTCATTTCTTTGCAATGTATAGTTTGCCACCTAAGATGGCGGTATTTGCAATTGATGATCACAGTCATCAGTACACAGAGTTTGGCCTTCTTGGTTTCAGTTGGTTACACCATGGTGTAAGCTATTTTTGTTGTGCTTGCCCACCGGCCAATTCCGTCATTATTATTATGCTAAACTCGAACCTGGTCGACCAATGATCAATCATGCATTTTGATGTTCAAATTTTCAATCGTTTAATATCTCAAAAATGCATAAACAAATCGTCAATATTTTGTATTGTGAAAACATAATATGAATACGAGCTCATCGAATACATTGTGCTGTTTCTTCTTCTCATTAATAGGTGGCGTATAAATCGAGTTTCGATGATGACCAACCACTCGTAACGGCAAGCACCGAAGTCTGCACATTACAGAGATGCGCATGCGCACTATTTTTACTTCTGATTGGTCTAGGCTGTCTGATCGGTGCGGGTATCGGTCTCTACATTCATATTAATAACCAGACAGATCCTACTTTGATCATCACAGCAGTAGGCCACCCAGTAAGTCAATACCCTTTTTTTTATCATGATAAAAAAAAAAGTTAACATTTTGTTATTATTATTATTATTTATTTGACCAAGCAGAAAACATACAGTGAGTATAACAATCAGGAAATACATTGAGATGTCATTATGCATGAAAATAGTTATTAAACAGCGGAGAGAGAAAAGGATACAATCTGCTGGTCAGGGGTTACAAAAGCAATTGAAATTGCCATTACTCGGAAGCATGTCGCCCCAGTACATACGAAATAATGTATTGATCAAATAAAGGAAAATAATTTACGGATAACAAGTCGATTATATGATATAAAAATATTTTCACAATATGAAAGCAGAAAACTGCATGATAAGCCAATGACAGTTCACTTAAAGTAAGTCTTTAAGAACAAGAACCGTCGTTATAAAATTTCAGAATTTAAGCGACAGAGGTGGTTTCAGAAGATTATTTATTTGTTTTATTATCATTATTTTGTTTTGTTTTAATAGGCGGAAGTGTCGGAGAATGGTTTTAGGGGGTATGGGGTGGGGGTTCTTAATTTTTTCCCTATATGTACCACTCTTAAATTATTATTATTATATTTTTTTTAGGGGGGATTTTAGCCTCCCAGGCCCCCATCTTGAACTGCTACTGGTAAATGATAGCAAACAATTGTCCCAAACCAGCAGCTCACAGATATAATATCCATATGCATTGTTTAGATATACATTTGAACCAATATTGTAATTCATAAATTAACGTGACGCTCCCCGGACCATTATTTTCTTTTAGTATGGGAATGACGCCCTCTATCCGCCAGACTTCCACAGGCCATCTCGCTTCGGAGGCCACATGGATCGTCACATGCCTGAGTTTCATCACGGGTCACGTGGTTTCGAGCCGATGCGCCCACCACCACCACCACCTTACTTCCCCCACGGTCACCCTCCCATCATGGAACGCCCCTTTGGTAATGACGGTTTAGAACCCCCCTTCGGGCACGACGCATTGGAACCTCCCGGCCCTGACGGCCCACGAACTCGCCTACACGAGAGACCCCCTGCTCCACCGGGACCTCTCCCTGGTGATCCCCCGCACGGCAGGCGGCCTGGATCAGAAGGTTCCCGTAGGCTCGGACCTGGGTACGACCTACACCACGGCGGACCAGTAGAGCACGAGCACGCGAGACGCAGAGGGAAAGTCAACAGAGCCTACTACCATAACAACCTACCATAATCCACACATCGTAAGAACTTAACTCTTATCATGCCACAGGGCTAATCCCCATTGTGCCAAGCCCCAAATCCCTCCGTGTCAAGTTTATTTTGAGATAATCTGATTAATGCGATAGTTCTATGAATACCGCATGCAAAACACACATCACAGTCCATTGAGCCTGAACAATAACTGGTATTACGAATGCGTGCAAGCATGCACAAGGCACTGATTTATAAGTTGGGTAAATTATAATTTTCATGATGCAATATCAACGGTAATAACTTCATTTTCCCATAAAGCCATTTTCTTATGTTTAAAATGCAACATATTATAATTTGCAAGAAAGATTGAAGAAAAGAAATCGTGAAAGCCCATAATTTAACCATATCCCTCTAACTTCTCCTTCACCTTCTTCTTTTCATTATTTATCTTTATATTCTCCCATCTGTTTTCTTATGCAGCTTAGATCTTCAAGATTGTCAGCTTTCTGAACGTGTAGGGCGCTCTTCGTTCTTTTCTTTCTTCCGGTCACAGCCAAGAGTTTAAGGCTCCTCGTGACGTCACTTTACCACCACTCCACGGTATGGCGATCTATACAGAGGGCTTGGCCAAATAAGTTTAAGTTGGATACAACATGGCGTCTATTTTTTCGTTTTGTCCCACAAAACAGTATTCGCCTTACTGTGCCCGAATCATAACCGGTTGGCCAAACTATTCTCGTCAATGGCTCTGGTTACCGATATTATGGAACGACCTCAACGGCCAGAGATGGGCGCACTGGCATTACATTTTAATCACTAAGAAGTGCCTTGTATATTTGTTGTATATTACAGATTTCATTACAGATTACAGATTTAAAACTCCTTTGTGGATTCGGGCTATTGTGTGTATGCCGGTGTGTATGCTGATGATCTGGACATTAGTTGTAAATAAAAAAATGCTGATCGTAACGTTACGAGGTTATTGCAGTATTTCTTGCGAGGAAGTATATCTCTTCCTCCTATCTCTTCCTTTTCCTTCAAAGCTTTTAATATGAGATCGAGCACAAACATATATATATTACTGTATTTTTTGTATCATGTATGCTATCGCTCATAATAAATACAACACACTACTTTTTAAAGATTTAGTGGAATTCTGGTCAACATGTTATAATATATCGTGAAATAACTAAAAGTAACGAAGAAAGTAAAAAGAAATTGGTATATAATGCGAGAGTTAGGAATTACCAAAGTTATAAGAATTAAACTTAGTATCACCGACAAGGACAGATACTTTTGGTGAATGCTTGGCTAATTTGTAGCTACTTCTCACCATAAATATTATTAAAATTTGTTTGCTCACAATTAACTTACGTTTATGATATTTAATTTAAGGATTGCTATGCATGTCTTGATCAATCTCGGGTGATTTGTATGTATGACGTAACTGTTGATTATAGTCTACACTAGATGTTGAATGCATGGCCTATTGAAGAACATCCCGTTTCAGACAACATTATCTCTCTTCATATTCGTATACACAAACATAAATCTGACATATAAGTTAACCTTTAATAGAACGCAAACTTCTCTCACGCAAACTACTCCGGTTGACGTTCCGATGTAGATAACTCCAATTAGAAAGCAAGTCTGAATGTTCTGTTAACACAATTCTAAAGGCTATTATTGGACAGAGATAACTGCGATATTCGCATGAAAACTTGAAAGAATGATTTGGAAATACAGAGAATCGAGGGGGAACATACCTACAACCTTGTAGGCCTATCATACGTGATCTCAAATCAAAATATTGGTCTGACTATCATCTTCATGTTGACCGTGCGTTCGGACCTCACAATCGTTATAATGACGTCACAAAGAGTAGAGGCAAAGCATTAGCGGAAATGGTAAAGACTTTCACAGGCCAAAACATAATATTTTGAATAAAGAGTAAGAACATATTAATTCCAAAATATTGTGCAAAACATTACATATAATCTTGATCGATCACATATATATAACGTCATCCATGGTATAGTGCCTTGGTATATTACACTATACCATGGATGACGTCACAGTTACATCATAGCAATTTTATGTTTGGTCACGTGATGCTATGTTGACCAATCACTGGAGAGGATTTCATTGGTCAAAAATATATTGTGCACTATATTACATATAATCGTATGTAAATGAATATGAATCCTCTCAGTTATTTCAATATAATGTACAGATAGCATGAATTATACACGTTTAAATTGGTAAATTTCGTTGAATATTATTGCATGTGAAATGAAATATATATGTTGTACATACAGTAGGGCACTTTTAGCGATCATGTTATGATCAAACTCACGTAAGAGTTGATGCATCTTTCTTTAAAATGCAGATATTCCCCCTCCAAAAAGTTAGGAGACTCTAGTTAAATTAATGATATCTCTCTTGTCATAAGATGATCATCACTTTGTTTGGGATTATTATAAACTATGCTTATTATATTTCTAATAATGACACCATATTTGATATGATTCTGCAGCCAAGGAATCAGCAGTATATCATAATAAGGGGCGTGGTCAGAAATAATAATGACGTCACGAAGAGTAGAAGCAAAACACGTTGGCAGAAATGGTGAGATCTTTCTCAGGGGCAAAGTCATGTAAAAACATAAGATTTTGAATAAAGGGTAAAAACATATTAATTCCATAAATGTTGTGCAATATATTATTGATATTGTTTATCTTGCACTACATAGCAGCATTACACTCTTCAAAGAAAGAATAATGCACAGTCAAACAAGAGCAATGAATGTTGCTTCATTTTACTTTTAACCTTGCCCCTTATTTTGATTTAATGCACATTCCATGACTACAAATCATAACAAATAGAGTATCAGTATAAGCAAGAATAAAGAAACTTGTTTAATGATACTTAAAGGGAGTGTATCATGACGAGACTATGTGTCTTTCCCGTGACCCTACTCGGGGCCAATCGGGTATAATACGACTACGGACGGCGCGACCGTAGCATTCGGGTGCGTGCAACATACGCTAAACCGAAGCGTGGCTAGAACTTCGGTCTGTTTCGCGAACGCTAGCGTGCTGACCCAGTTTAGCGCGCACTGACCCACTTAATCAAGTCCATTCGTTTACGTGCAGTTGTCCAAAAGAAAACGTAGATGGCGTTAATCAGTATTTCCCACGACGCACTCCCTTTAACGTACCGATGGTTATGGTTATGCAATTGAGATGTAGTCAATCAAACTTGAGTTTCCAAACTTTATTTTATGAAATTAGTTTATTCCGTTGTTTGACTTAATTACATGCACCATGAGTTGCAAGGAAAAAACAAACAGTAAGGATACAATCTCAGTTTAACAGTTGTTCTTTGATAATTCTTAGAAACAGAAATGTCAATATCAATAATCATACAAGATCGTCTTTATTGTTTAATGTGCACATTATATGTTTAAGCATGTAATTATATATGTTTCTTCTGTAGTTATTTAGCACGTAAATATTATTTCGGTAGTAGCCAATTTTTGTAAATAAAATGTATTGATCTAAGAGAATTTATTAAATTGTACAAACAATCTAAATACTCTTTGTTGGTTGTGTTTTTATTTTTAAAGTCCTTTGTGGAATAAAGCAAATAGTACACATGGCATTTTCCGAGAGAGAGAGAGAGAGCACAACAACAAAAAATCAGCAAATAGGTCGTCGTAGAAGGGGGAAATAAGTGCAACATAAAAATAATGGACAATGATAACAATTTCAAAAAGGAAAAACATGAATAGATAAATAAATGAGTGTATGAGTAAATATATATAAAAAAAGAACATGAGCCCCCCCCCCCCCCCACCCCCTCCCAACGACAAAATAACTGCACTGAAAAATGAAAACAAATATATAACATTTTTCTTGAGTTCAAAATTTAAACAAATTTACAATTTGCTTTGCATACTAGGCAAATAAAAGTCAAATTTCCTCATCATAAATTTGATTCATATTCAGTATAATTTGGGCGTGTGCATATGAAGAGTTTCATTCCAAAAGGAGCTAAATCAACTTTGAGTACTTTTGAGTGAATCGCCTTTTTTATTCATGCACTTTCCCTTTAGCCATGTACCTTCATGTTGTTATATATTATTTTTAAATATGATATTGATATATGTAATTACTAACCAGGAAACAAAATGTATACATCTGTATAGTATGCACGAGCTATAATTGTTTACTTTACATACAACACATCTGTAATCCACTTTAAAGGATCATTGTGATGGGGTAATTGCAAGAGTTTGTATATAAGATCAAGTTGGTGCTAATAATTATTATTGATTGATTGCTGGATGGATAAATAACTGGTTGTCAACTGGTAAATCAACTGGTAAATCAACTGGTAAATCAATTGGTATATCAACTGGTAAATCAACTGGAAATTCAACTGGTAAATCAACTGGTAAATCAACTGGTTAGTCAACTGGTAAATCAACTGGTAAATTAACTGGTAAATCAACTGGTTAATCAACTGGTTAATCAACTGGTAAATCAACTGGTAAATCAACTGGTAAATCAACTGGTAAATCAATTGGTAAATCAACTGGTCCTAGTTAGCGGTTTTTTTCAATTTCCATATTAAAAACCAGTTGAATGTACTGGTTTCAACTGGTACCAGTTGACTAACGGTTTTAACTGGTACCAGTTGCCTACTGATTTCAACTGGAATTCCGACTTTGGTAGTGACTTCCCGAATCAATGAGTCGCCTCCAACCGCAATACTGCCATCCACGTCTGCATAATAATACTCCTGGTCATGATAATGTGAGTAATTTCTTCACATTTTTAATATTGTGAACAAATATGCATTCAGGATAAAATATGATCAACAAAAGCTGTTTTTTTTTATTTAAAGATGACTCCGATTAAGTGGGTGATGTTGTGTAAAAGTTTTGCTTCATTAATATTTTTTTCTCACTTTTATCTTGTTTTGTCCACTTTAAATTCCCTTATATTCACTCTCCCTTTCTCGCTCATAATGTATTCTCATTATCATCATTAGTATTAGTGATAGCATTTATAATTACTATTTTTGTATTATCATAATCATCATCAGTATTATCATTATTAATAATAAGCCTTTCTGTACAGCGCTTAGAAAGCGGCTAATTTCCATAAATGGAAAGTTTAGTTCCACATAACTCTATTAATATGCATGTATGCATACGATTTTGTTTTTGTTTCCTTCTTTGTAATCTGAATAGTATTTTCCTATTAAACCTCACCCCACCTCCAACACGAACACTCACATGTATCTTTACTTCAACACTGTCTTCGCTGTCTATTTGACATGTGGACACTCTTTTAACCTATTAACTTGAGAAATAGTAAATTTTTGTACCCTGTCTGTGTAAATGTTTTGCATTGGAGACATGAATGAATCTCCCAAAGAAGACTTTAAGGCTGCCTCCGACCACCCCCCCCCCTTGGGATAATATAATACATTGTTAATTTCAAAAACACAACGCCACTAGGCTATCGTCGATCCAACAGAGCAAAAGTACCAAGAGAGGACCAGTAACTTCGCCCTCTCACATTGCCTGGCGAAGATCATCCGATGACGATGGAAATGCCATTAATCTTAACAACAACAACAACAGAAACATCCCAGCTAATTCATTACCCAGTAGCAATGTGACGCCTTTAACAGGTAGACTAGGTGTAATTCCATCCACCACAGGACCATTATTTCATCTAATGAAGTACGTAGAAGCAATCTACATAATGTACATACGATATTAAGGTTATAGCATATTCGTCGGTGGGGTGACAAAACCTTGTATCTCAAAAATCATGAATTTTCAGGAGAGCGAAACAACTTTCCTATCTCAACAGATTTAGTGATGTGACAAAAACCGAGACAGGAGGCGTTCCATGGATTTATCAGGTGGTGTCGTAGGCCATTAGGTACAAAATTATGCAAGCGAAAATCAAAATCTCAAAAAATTGAGATACGAGGTTATGCGATGTTTGTTAAGATATACTACACTGCAATCTCCTGAAATCATAGAGATGGTTTGAATATGGATTTAATCTTGCAAAGTTTATAAGTTGTAAGTATAAGAATACAAGGTATTATCTCATTCACATAAGGAAATAGCTTAAATATCAACTTGTTGCCATGACAAATGTAAAATAATAACTATAACAGATAAGTGACCTTCTGAATCTCAAGTTATCCTCTACACAGTTATTATTTCAACATTCCTACAGTTGTATTTATAATCATATTAAAGATAAGGGTGAGCACTGGTAATGCGATTGCATTGTGAAAGAAAAGGTGTAGAATGGATCAGAAAAGTTGATCATGTAGCATGTAAGTTTTGGTGTGTACTGCAAGGTTATGGAGTCATCAAAATCATAATAAATCTGGCCCACTCTTTGTACGGTAACAAGCAGTGTTCACAGAAATATGTATATGGGACTACACAAATGGTGTCGGGGCTACTATACCTTTATTTCCTCATTTTTCTTTGCTCATTACTCAGCCAGTATACATTTTCTTCCAAAATTGTTTGGCACATGACAATTATTTATAATCTTGAACATTCAGTGTAAGTTTCGCTTGATTCTGTGAGAACTCATTTTTCTTTTTTAACCAGAACTCAAGTTAAATCTTTAAATGTTTCTTTCATTTGAAAAACAAACTACTTGCAATGGTATAACCTCCAATTAAACACTGTGTAAAATACATCAAACAAAGTTCTGGTTGATTGAGCGTCTCGCCGTCTCGTCTGTGGTGAATAGCGCTATAATGTCAATATTAAACCTGGCAAACCTATTGTCTAGAATTCCAGACGGCCTTGTTTTTTTTTTTAATACCTGCTCGATGTAACAAAAGGTGTGCCTAAACGCGGTGTTAGGGACTTTTAGATTTGCGTGGACTGATACGTGTGACGACCATTTAAGGCAGTGCATTAAAAGGACGTCGATCGTAGCCATCCCCATTGTGTTCGTGCGAATCTAAAAGTCCCTGTTATTTGTCGTTATAATACCAGCCCGTCGTATCAAACTTATGAATGGCAAAACCACCAAAGAAATTTCAAAGGAACGAAAAATGAGATGCTCACTTGAGTTCAACCGTGAACTGAGTGACAAAGCATTTATTCTTGCTCTGAAATCTGACATTCCATTACCTTTGTGTTGCTGACACAGAAGTATCCTGTATGTATCGACCATAGAAAAAAAGCACGTGTATAGTCCTGAGAAAAGTTACCCTAGAGTAAAGGTCGTGTTAAGAGCTAGTCGGGGTATATGGCGGGCCAAGCATGCCAATATCCGTACAACTATACGACTATACGTCTATCCAGCCGTCTATACCAAGGGCCCAACCCCCTCCCCCTGTAATAATCATGCTTGACATCTAGTTAAGCTCAAATGTAACTTTATTACTTGATACATACTTATCGGTACGTGAGACTCGCACGGTAGCATCCATGCATCGTTGTTGTGTATTTTACATATGTTACCACAAGGTGGCGCTATTAACTTTAGACTAATGAGATATACATATCATTACACCCCCCCCCCCCCTCCCCCGATGAAAAAGGCGGGAGGGGGAAAAGAAAAAGGGAGAAAAGGAAAAAATGGAAATAAAAAGGAGGGGAAAAAGAAAGAAAAGGGAAGAGAGAAAGAATAAGAAAAGAGGGAGGAAAGAAAAGGGAAGAAGAGTTAAAGGAAGGGGAAAGGAAAAAAAGGGAAGAGAGAGAGAGAGAGAGAGAAAGATAAGAGAGAAAAGCGAGAAGGAAGAAAGGGGGAAAGGGTGAATAATAAATAATATGCCCCTCTGAATCCGCCACTGGTATAGTTGTATAGATGTATAGTTTCCTGATTGGCCGGCTGGATAGACGTATAGTCGCAAAGTTGTATAGTTGTACGGATAGTAGCATGCATGGCCCGCCATATACCCGCCATATTTACCTCGACTAGCTCTTAACACGATCTTTACCCTTGGGGAACTTCTCTCTGTCTAAACAAGACTAATGATCCTCGAGAATGACATAACAGTACAAAGGAATTAAACTTGCTCAGACAAAAGAACATGTATGCAAAACTCTTTATGGCCTGAGTTACACCAGCTATGAGGTTATGTCATTTTGAATCCCTTGAAAACAGATAAAGAAATATTTGCAAAATAATTGCCCAATTGGAAGCTTCTACGCAAGCCATTGGTATTATCTCACGGTGTTATCAACATCTTGATACAGACCTCTCAGTGAAATTGGTCAGACTATGTCATATGACATACGTGTACTTCATTTAGTGGCTGCCTTGCTAAAGCCAAGGTAATAATCGGGGCAGCGCCAGGAGCGTCACAACGTGACGGACATGTGCGCTATATAAGAAGCCACCATTATTATTATTATTATTATTATATCATAGGGCAATGTTACTCCCATCCCCCTCCCCACCTCTCTCTCTCTGTCTCTCTATGTCCCCCTCTCACACTACTGTATCTACCCATCTGACTGTATTTTATTTCCTCTATCCATTTTATTTGCCTTTTTCTCCCCTTCTGGTTCTTGTTCTATCTTGTTAAGATAAACTATTTCAGATGGTTCTAATAGTCTTCCGACATAGTTGTTCAGATAAGGTATATTTTCAACTCTATTTTCTCTTCACATTGTATCTCTATCTTCAGATATCTCTCTCTCTCTATCTATTTCTCTCCCTCTCTCTATCTCTATCTCTCTCTATCTCTCTCTATCTCTCTATCTCTCTCTATCTCTCTCTATCTCTCTCTCTATCTCTCTATCTCTCTCTTTCTCTATATCTCTATATATCTCTCTATCTCTCTATATATCTCTCTCTCTATCTCTATCTCTCTCTATCTCTCTCTATCTCTCTCTCTTTCTCTCTATCTCTCTCTATCTCTCTCTATATATCTCTCTCTCTATCTCTCTCTCTATTTCTCTCTATTTCTCTCTATCTCTCTATCTCTCTCTATCTCTGTCTATCTCTCTCTCTCTCTCTCTCCATCTCTCTCTCTATATATATCTCTCTATCTCTCTATATCTCTCTCTCTCTCTCTATCTATCTCTCTATCTCTCTATTTCTCTCTATTTCTCAGTCCTTCAGATCTTTGTTTTCATGTTACCTTTTGTATCATGGATACCTGTAATTAAACTTTATTAATGATCTGTAGACACATTGAGCCACATTTGCATGTAACTGCTATATTTGAATAAATTGAGTATAATTGTTTCTACTCTTTCCATCTTTCTCTCATTTGACTTTTTACTTTTCTATCCCCATCTATCTCCCTCACCTTCATTATGAGTTTTGGGTCTGATAGCTGATGAGCTTGATATCCATATTTGACTGTATATTGCATTATGTAATGACTTTTTCTTTGATTAACCTGATGTTGATAATTTTATGTTGATCATTTGTAATACGAATTTTACCTCTTAATGTCATGTAGCATTGTATATCCTCTAAGCAATGACAATATGCAAAAGACATATTCTTGACTTAAATTATAATTCCTGTTCTGTTGAGTTTTATTTTCTTGCAAATATTGTTATCCATATTATTTTCTTCAATTATACATAAATGACATTTATTTTTCGCACTCACTAAATGTCATTATCCTCGTTTAAACAGGGGGAGAGGGGGGGGGGGGGGGGCTATTTATTTTTGGAAGGGGATTTACAATATCAAGTTAGATCACGAGGGTCATTCAAACTCAGCAGTCAATGATGTCATCTTATTTGACGCGATATATATGTTTCTTTGCTCACTACTTCCATTGATATTAGAACAACAACTACTACTACTACTACTAATAATAATACAACTTATAGTCCTACTACTACTACTACTACTACTACTACTACTACTACTACTACAACGTATAGTCCTACTACTATTACTTCAACAACAACTACTACTACTACTACTACTACAACTTATAGTCCTACTACTACTTCAACAATTACTACTACTACTACTACAACT
>JAVYIG010017174.1:0-27498 GCA_035222895.1 Strongylocentrotus droebachiensis
TTAATTTAGTTGTGAAAGAGATTGTTTGAATAAATACAGAGGTGTGCAATCGCGTTTGCGGTTGTTTGTTCGGGGGTATTGGAACGGAAAGATTAAGGTACCGTAGCTGATGAGGTCTAGGGGTATAACCTATGTTTACCGTTAATTAATTTGGTGTCATATTATTGAGGATTTCAAACATAAACCCTTATATGGAAAATCTGGCGAGCTTTAAAGTCTCCCGCCCAAGTATTCCATGCGTTGAAGTAACAGAAAATGTAATTGAGGCTTTAATTTCAGAATAGTTCTTCCTGCTCTATTTTGAAGCTTTTGTAATTATTGATTGATGTATTTTCATAGGAAGACTTATTTCTAGGAAGTCATATTTTGTCCGCATAATCTAGATGAGGTAGAATAAAAGTTTGGTATATAAGTTTTAAGTTTCTTTTATGCATTTTCCTAAACGACAGAGAAATGAAGGGTGCTCATGAATTCTCGCTACCCCCAAATAGCGATTCTGCCGAGATCCGGGGAAAATCCTGAAATCCGCATTGCATTATGGGATAGCTTTTCGACATTACAGCTTCCTGTGCAGGCGTTCGTGATCACAACCCTCTCTTTCACGGTAGAGTTTAACGGCCTTTTGTGCTAAAGTCACTAATTCTGCCCGAAGCTTTCCATTGCATATTATAATCTGTACCAATTACACTGATTAGCATCGATTTTAGCGTGCGTGAAAACTCTGCACAGCGAACACAGGCGCTAGCGCCAGCGGGATGGGACTCTATACCGGAAGTTGTAGTGACGACCCGAGAGAGTGAAAATTACCTCGTCTCGCGAATTTCGAGATTTTCGTACCTATTTAGGGTAGCGAGAATTGCATGCAAAGAGGTGTACAGACGTGTAGCAACATATTAGTATGATGTTCTCTCATTGTAATTTGTATGATCTTTATACTCACTACGGTAGGAATGAATACATTGAACACATGTACTTCAAATGGCAAAAAACATTGGAACGGAAACATTGTCAACTGTAAGTTCCGATTTTCCATCATTACATGTAATGTAGAAGCATGATTTATTTTAATAATATTTTCCACATGTTTTCTAGTATTTTTTTCTCCAGCAGAATACTTTGCATTGATGGTCATACTAGCCATTGATGATACCAGGAAATAGGAAGGAACGTGGATTCTCTGAAGGTCGAACTCGATCAAATCAACATCATATTAATAATTTACTTTATTATTACATCTATGGTACATCCTTGTCGATAGCAAAGTACAAGTGACCTATATTTTTTGTATGAATAATGGGTTCATTTATTTGTTTCAAAGCCCCCAATGTACTACGACAATTTGTTTTCTTAACCTGGAAGTTGCACTGTAAATAATGGCAGAATGAATACATTATTGATACAATACTAATTCCCTTAATCAATCAGGCATGAAAATCAAAAGTGGTAAGACAGAGCAGATGGAGTGGCCTGTAATCTGATTCCAGTATCCAAATATTGTGACTGATAATTGAAAAGAAAGTCGATTATGCCATGTATCAAATTAGAGACAATGCACTTCGATCCTCCTTGTTGACTAACACCACTAATTAGAGGGTGGTGGTACGTAAATGTATGAGAGCAACGAAGTTATTTCTGATTTCCAGGCTCATCGTTTTCTAAAAGGGTGCTCATGAATTTCAGGAAAAGGATGTACGTCTAACAACTATTGTGAGGGGGTCTCCATGATATATCCCATGTAGAATATTATCATAGTGAAGCTCCATAAAGTGATTGCACGAACAAATCAGTTCTCAACTGCATGGCGACAGAATTCTGATTCCACGCATGTGTGTGTATAATAATTGTCTAGGTTTGAAATAAAGTTGCTCTACTATTCATGTTTCTATTCATCGTAACAGAAATATTCATCCCATCCAAACATAATTTCTAGACAGCTCGTTTGTACTAATATCACTCAGGGTGTTAACTGTACAAAGAAAATCAAGCAATTTTTGTTGAAGGGGCACGGTCCCTTCGCATCCATAGCATCTTGATATGGGAATAACGTAAGGAAATATAATGCTATATGATAATCATGTCCCTAAGCCTAATATGAACCAGAAAGAAACGTCCGACAACTGTCCTTGAATGGTAATTTCCCTGCTCATTGACATTGGCGTATAGACACAATTTCGCTGAAGGGGGATCACACCTCTGGGCCGAACCTGAACTCTTCAATTCCTGAATCTTATGCGGGGGAGCGAACCTTTTTGTAGTGGAAATTACAGAAATTGCATTACTCGGGCACTTCATTCGGGCATCTCAAGCACCCCCCCCCCCCCCCCGCCTCGTACGCCGATGTGCATTAAAGGAGAACTCCACCCCGGTATTAAGCTGGTCTTAAAAGCAATATAAAAAATGAGAAGAGGAGGTCAGTTTAAGATTGAGCAAAAACCGATTGAAAATCTATTAACAAATATGTATCTTCTCTTTAAAGCGGGTCTGCATTACTTGTATCAACTTGCGCCCTCTGTATAGCCAACAATGCCTAAGCGCAAGGGTGTCGATTTGTATCCGTGGTTGGGGGGGGGGATGATATAGGTGCCAAAATATTTTCGGCAATGGATCAAAGCAACCAAGAGATAGAAGCGTGTGGCAGGTTGCACCCCATCCCCAAGCGCGTAGCCAGGATTTCATTTTAGGGGGGGGGGGGGTAGTGAGCACGCGAACCGCGCTCCTTAGGGGGTTGGGTGCAGGGAGGGAGGAGTTTCCCCCTTCCCACGCGAAGCGCGGAAGCTTTGACGTTTCATTAAATTATTAGAGAAAGAAGACGATTCGTTGGACCGTTCTCGACTCTTAATCCTTGTTTGAATCCCCTTCCTCCGGGCGTAGCGCGGAAAAGCTCTGACGTTTTATTAGATTATTAAAGAAAGAAGACGATTCGATGTACCATTCTCGACTCTTAATCCTTAATGTTTGAATCAGGTTCCCCTCCCTCCGCGCATAGCGCGGAAGCTCTGACGTTTTATTAGATTATTAAAGAAAGAAGACGATTCGATGTACCATTCTCGACTCTTAATCCTTAATGTTTGAATCAGGTTCCCCTCCCTCCGCGCGTAGCGCGGAAGCTTTGGCGTTTCATTAGATTATTACAGAAAGAAGACGATACGATGTACCAATCTCGACTCTTAATCCTTGTCTGAATTTGAATCAAGTTCCCCTTCCTCCGGCGTAGCGCGGAAAAGCTCTGACGTTTCATTAGATCATTCGATATGTACCTTTCTCGACTCTTAATTCTTGACTGAATTCAGTTCCCCGACCCCCCTCCTCCCTCGCGAAGCGGGGAAGCTTTGACAATTCATTTGATTTTTTACTCTTAATCCACGTCTGAAATCATTTTCGCCCATCCCGCGCGTAGCGCGGAAGCTTTCACGTTTCATTAAATTATTAGAGAAGGAAGACGATTCGTTGTATCGTGTCCTTGTGTGAATTCAGTTTCCTCCCTCCCGCGCAAAGCGCGGAAGCTTTGACGTTTCATTTGATTATTACTCTTAATCCACGCCTGAAATCATATTCTCCCATCCCGCGCGAAGCGCGGGAAGCTTCCACGTTTCATTAAATTATTAGAAAAAGAAGACGATTCGTTGTATCGTGTAATTTTACTTTTCATTTAATTATAACTCTTAATCCTAGTCTGAATTCAGTTGCCCCCCCCCCCCCCTCCCGCGCAAAGCGCGGAAGCTTTGCCGTTTTACTTAATTATTAGAGAAAGAAAACGATTCGTTGTACTGTTCTCTATATTAATCCTTGTCAGAATTCAGTTTCCCCACATGATGTACGTATGGAACCTTCGTTCTCTAATCTTCGCATGCACAGCCCGAGTGGTGGGTAGCATGTTATCTCCCGGCAATGCTTGTCGCAATAGCTTCTGGAAAGGAATTGTATACTACTGTTAGTGTTAACGGCCACTAATTAGGCCCATTAGTGATTATACAAAAACATATGTATTATGAAAATGAGATAGCAAAATGTGTATATTGATGGTCATCTTGCGAGTAATAACCATTAACTATTCTCATCGGGCTCTCATTAAATTTTCTCTTCATTTTTTTAAATTTTTATGGTGAATTATTGGGGGGGGGGGTGATTGTACAGGCCATCCCCCCCCCCCACCTGAAATATTTGGGGGATATATCCCCCCCCCCCCCATCCCCCCCGGGATCGACACCCATGCCTAAGCGTTATCCGTTGGTCCTTCATGATTATGTTAATTGAGAGCTAATTTGATGAGATAACCACCTGCCAGTGACCACACATGGAGCTGTAATCCCTCCTGGTCAAACTAGTGCTGATAGGCTTTAAGCCAGTTTTAAATCATGCAATAACACTGAAATACAATCATTGCAAATATGTTTTTATACAACCCCTGTACGAAACAAATCTATTCCATCATCAATAACTAACACCGAAATAGAAATCACTCACTGTGAGGGCGTAAGCGTGAGTTCTTTGGTCTGGGGTTGAGGATGTGGAGCCCCGGACGCTCTCGGGGTTGATCAGCTATTAACATGCAAGATAACTTGATCGATAGAAACTCTAAGCCAAGGTTTCTCAAAACTTTTTCCTTGACGGTACACATGTGAATCCTATAAAAGCTAAAAACATATAAAAACGTAAGGAGCTAAATGGACCCTAAGACCCTAGGACTAGGCGTTGTGGCGTGCGCCTGTAATCCAGCTAACAGTGGAAGTTACAAACTGATTCAGCCGAGGACGCAGGTTCGAAACTGAGTCACGTCTTTCGGATGGTGACGTTAAAGGTCGGTCCCCAGACGTAAATAATCATATCTGATTGATACGCGTCTGTAAAAACCAAATACACACACACGGACCCTATTGGAACTGAATAAAATGCATCAGTCATGCTCTGTGTACACGATATAACTATATCCCGTATCGTTTCACCACTGAGCAATTTTATTGTATTAAGTACGTGGACCGTGACAGAGACTATAGGTGACACAGTAAAAAGAAAATTATTATTATTACAGTGCAGTCTGACTCTGAAGAAAACATCAAAGGAAGGGAAAGGAAATGAAGAAAAATAATGGAAGAATAAGATTGAAAATGAACTAGGCGTTTTGTGGCGTGCGCCTGTAATCCGGCTAACAGTGGAAGTTACAAACTGATTCAGCCGAGGACGCAGGTTCGAAACTGATTCACGTCTTTCGGATGGTGACGTTTAAAGGTCGGTCCCCAGATGTAAATAATCATATCTGATTAATACACGTCTGTAAAAACCAAACTCACACACACACACTCAAACTGAATCATCTCACAAAAAACTTTCGCTCGGTAAAGATGTGCTAGCCTTACATCTCGAAGACGCGGGGATAATTTTGACTAATCTAAACGAGTTTTTTTATGGTTGGAAAGATAAAATTACATTAAGAAATGACTTTCTTAAACTAAAAATTAGGAGAGGGCGGTATGCCAAATTGTGACATGGTAATAAAGCTCTGTCGCTCGGCTCGTTGATTTTATACAGAAAACGAGCTGAAAAGAACAGTGATGACTACTATAACAAATAAAACCCACTAGTAAGTCACAATGAAATTGTAATTTGTTTACTTTACTAGAAAGAACATAGTTTTTGTCGTATAATAGTCAATAAATGAATTAGGCAAAATAAGTGTAACTTTTAGCAGAATTAAAATGGATGTAAAAGAAGACGTGTTTTTCACGTCATTCTCCATAGAACATTTTTTTGGTAATAGTAAATGCACTTTCCAGTGACCCAAACTTTTTGATATGGGTCCTAAACATTTTAGTATACTTAATCAATTATTTCCATACATATACGTTTGCGATATTATAAATACGTGTCTTCTCATGAACCTTAATTTCAAGGGTTAAGACAGTCAAAAGTGGTATGCACGTAGCTTATATCAGTAGGAAAAGTTGCAATGTTTTCCGGCAGTAAGCTGCTTAAACCAGTAAACTTTGGCACAAATGGAGTGGTTGCAAGACGAAGGCATCGATTCAAATGTTCAGAAAATCTATTCCTAACATGTCTAGTACTGGAAGTTATATAGTGAAGAAAAAGAACCCTGTTTAAACTTTTAGGTCTATATCTGATCTAAGGGGATTGTAACAATTTGACCCTAAAATGGCAGGTTATTTTGGTACTCCCTCAGCTGAGGGGGGCCTCGGAATCTCGGCCATGAAATGACGAAAAATTCTTAAACTAAAACTGACAGAATAAGTCCATGTAATATCATATCTATGTCTCAAATTTGTTTTAATGATATGGTAAAAGCGGACCAATGCCCATTTGACCATTTTCGTAAAATGTTTCAATGTATCATTCAGAACGCGGATTGTATCGCCTGATCTGGTTTTGACCTCCCTAAAGGCCTCTTGAATAGACTACTGTTCAAATGCTGGCATTTCCAATTACTAAATCTACAAAATAGGAGCTGAACCATCCAAAACATCGGTGTATATTGTCTCTAGCTGCAACATAAACCAGGCTCCTGATGGCTTGAGGTGGCGTAGGTAGTGGGTTCGTTTACCGGAACGGCACTTATGTCATTATTTACGTTGCTCCCCTCCATAATAGAGGGGCTTTTTCGGTATATGGGCAATGTATAAAGTGTCGGATGAAATTGACTATTCATGTGTTTTTTTCTTTGCCTCATTTGCCTCATCAAAGGATTTATTAGGTAAAAATGGTTTACATTCAAAGATACAATGATACAAATAAAATTTACATAATCACAAAAGCATCATCATTGGCATATTACAAAGAATTTGAATTGAGTTTTTGCAAAGCATTTGAAATTTAGTACTACACTGCAATTTTACGCATTTAACTCACATAACCGACCAGAATTTCATGTACTTCTCAAACTCTAATTGATAATATTTGTTTCCAATGTAGCTCATAATAAGTTATAAATGGTCTGTTGTATTACGATATTTCTGACCATTTACCGATATTTGTTGTTTCTAAAGTTCACTTTGTTCTACAGATGACTACAAATAATTGTGCAATGCATAGAAAACAACAAAACAAAATATTGAATCGTTAAACTTAGATTTAGCCCAATACGAATGGGGCGATGTATTATCTGCATCTGACGTGAATGTAGCATAAGAACAATTTCTGAAAATTATATTCTATTATTATCATAAGAATATTTCCCTTTGTCAAAATAAAAAAAAGGTAAAAAGGCCAAACAACCATGGATTACTGAGGGTATTTTGCGCTCCATAGTCGCTCGTAATAAGTTGTATAAGGAAGCCCTCATTAGTCAATGCAACGACAAGCTTAAGAAGTATAAAACGTATAGGAATCATCTCATATCTCTTATACGATTGTCCAAGAAGTTATATTACTCTAACAACATAGAAAGTAATCAAACTAACAATAATCTATTATGGAAAACTGTAAAGGAACTCTTAGGCAAGAAAAATACAGAAAGTAATACATGTTTCTTAATTAATGAACAACAAACAACAGATCCAATTAAAATTTCAAAAGCTTTCAATGAGTACTATATAGATATAGGCCCTAATTTAGCAACTAATATTGATTCAGGTGACATGGACTACAGTAAGTCCTTGAATTTCCCACGTGAAAATTCCTTATTTCTTACTCCAACCAATGTTTATGAAGTTATCAATGTGGTTCAACACCTAAATTCTACAAAATCTAGTGGCCATGATTGTATAAGTATTCACTTATTGAAACAAATAATCTTTAATATCGTAACCCCTCTGACATATATATTTAACCTATCAATTTCAACGGGTGTATGCCCAAATTTGCTTAAAATCGCTAAAGTCATTTTTCATATGGTCATATATAAATGTTCACTTGGATTGCATTATCTAACTCTATTAATTAACTTCTAATTCTACTACTTAACGTTAACCTAAACATCCTTCCCACATATATTACAATGATTTCATGTTTATGTTATTATGCATAGTCTATGTTTATATTCACAACTTATATTTTCATATTTCATCGTTTACATCCTAACACATTATCGTTGACCTATTAATCAACTTGAATTTCACTGCTTACTTAGTAGTCTTAGTAGTAATAGTACTAGTAATAATAAAATAATAATAATAATAATAATAATGACAATAATAACAATCGGTAATTTATTAATTATCGTCCAGAAATGTGGCAATAATGCTTTCCACCACCAATACCAAGTAATAACACTAATAATCAATACAGACAACAAGTACAGTAGAACATTGTATTTTCCTATTGATTTCTCAAAACAAGATTAACATGATATGGAATATGCCTTCGTACTTGATTGCATACGTGTATATACATGACTCAATATTGTTCCCTTCTATTTGCATCTGCATTGAATCATTAAAAAAATATCATATATTTCGTTTTCAGATACCTCAGCAGATAGAAAAATGAAAGAAAAAAAAAATCGAAAATAGAATTACGTTTTGTTGTTCCATGATGTAAGATTCATGCTTTTGTTATACATCATTCACATTATTCAGAAAATGACAGTGTATAACAAACTTCAATGAAGGAAGATGAATATATAATTATGTAGATATATACGTATATATATATATATATATATATATATATATTCATTTACAGAAACTAATCCCATACCCTGACTGTCATGTAGTGATGGGACCTAAGTTCTACAACTATTTTTACCCACATTGTTCATGCATGTGCAAATCATGGTATTTCAAAAGGAAATATTCCAACTGATCCCCGATATCAAAAGATGTAGGAGTAACGCGAGTAGTCATGGCAAATGAAAACGAAGAAAGATGAGCACAGGACGAAGAAAAGGAAGCCATGATAATTTATGACAACTTTTCGTTACGGTATTATAATTAGATACATGAAAGGAAACGCCACAGTCCATCAGCATAGTTTTTCTTTCAGTTATTAAGATCAATTTTAATATTTCACGATAAGTTTAAAAGCATGGTTTCATCTCCATGGAAATATCGATACATGGACATATATATGTAATAGCTTACAACTGAAAATATTTTGTCTCTCAAAAATATAAAATCTTTTGTTCTTGATTACTCAAAATCATTGTGATGGACTTGGATCTTTCTTCTCCTCATGTATTCAATTCTCAATCAGCACAGTATGACTGTATTTAATGTTTTATCATAGTAATGTTTAAATGCCTGGCACGTTGACATAATCTCTCTTCATGACGTCATTCATTTCCTCGTAGTTAGCTTCTTGATCAGGTTTCTTAATATTTTGATAGGTATGAGGTCCGGTAGGATTATCACGACTCTGAGCATCAGTATTCATATCTTGGTAGGTATGTGGGTCAGTTTTCAGGTCTTGGTAAGTATGGACGTCTGTCTTTGACTGATCAAATACAGGGTTCTCATACTGCGGAGACGAATCGGACTCCTTCCCTTTAGACTTAGTAATGGCTGATTCATCGCTGAAAGTTAATATTATGAACGCATAGATAAATTGCATCGATGAAATACATAATTTACAAAAATGATAAAGTCCCAAGGAATGGTATATAGAAACATGTTAGCATGTCATGTGGGAATTGGTATGGCACTTTTAAAACGCATGTCATTACTAAAATATGTCTTTCAAGCGGGTTGCGATAACATTTTTAAAAGCTTTATGCTTTAAAATATCAACATTGAGACCCAATTAATAGTGACATTTGGCATGTGGGAATTGGAATGGTACTTTTAAAAAAAAAGTCATTAACATAATATGTCTTTACAACTGGTTGCCATATCATTTAGAAAGCGTTATGCTTTAGAATATTTACATTGAATAGCATCTAAAAACTAAGAAGAAAGTAATTAAATAACTTTATAGATTAAAATACAGAATACAATCATAATTTCAGCTTGGATTTTCATGACCATAAGTTTTAACCCTCTTGCGTGGAGGAGTACAATGACAATGGACAATGGACTGATGGGATGGACAAAACACATTGAATAGCATCTAAAAACTAAGAAGAAAGTAATTAAATAACTTTATAGATTAAAATACAATCATAATTTCAGCTTGGATTTTCATGACCATAAGTTTTAACCCTCTTGCGTGGAGGAGTACAATGACAATGGACTGATGGGATGGACAAATTAAGTAAAATGTATCTCTCTAACCTTCTTCGCTTGTAAAAGATGATGATGAGAATTATAACGATAACAATTACAACAATAGCACCAACAGCGCTTCCTACGACAGTTGCTATTGAACCTGAAGGAATTCCATCTGAATTTCATTTTGGTGGAGAAGAAACGGTAGTGAAAAGAAAAGACAGGAGTTAGAAATACCAAGGTAGCATCAGAGTCAGTAAATATATAATACATAAATCAGACACTAGATTTAAAATACCGAGGTAGCATCAGAGTTGATAGATAAATGATAAATGAATCAGATACCAGCATATGATCATAATTGATTGTAATGGCAGCGAACAGACCGGTCCCAGTAGGTTGCTTACTAGCACGGCTATACATTTATTATTCACATATGGAAAATTGTGTGTGCGCGCGCAAGGCAGAGGGTGCCTGCGTGTGTAAGCGTGTGCATATTGTTCAATTAATGGAAAATATATTGATATTGTAATAATCAATATCTACATTCTTCATTTTTCCATAATTTATTTCAGCTGTTCCATTTTAAAATTTGGTTCATGATATTTCAAGCATTTCTATATATTTCTCATGGACCGTCATTATAACGCGTATTTTAGATTTCATTTATTTGAGATGCCAACCTTGTTTTGTTGTAAATGTCAATGCTGGTCCTTGTTCTCCTTCACCGTTGATACCATCTCGTATCGCTGCAATCTGAGCAGAGTACGTTGTCCCCGCTTCAAGTCCATTTATGTTATACATGACCATCTCATCGGCATTCTCAGCAGACCTCTTTGATACGGAACGGTCCGTATTGTTCACCATGCCTAGGGGTTGCAATATTTTAGCCAACACGACATTGCTACCTGATCGCACGTATATCTTGTATCCAACAATAGGTCCGTCCCCGGTATCAGAGCTAGGGTCCCATTGTCTCCAACCGATGGCTGCGTGGGAGTTTCCAAATTCAAGTAGTTCTGGTGCACCATTAAAACTTGGTAAAACTGCAAAGGGCAAAACAATCAACACATAAAAAGTGAGTAAAAATGTATATAACTCATTAATTGTGATTCCTTGGTACATCCCTCCCCCTCTTGATAGCAAAATAAGAGAAAAAATAAATAGGTAACAAAGTATTGATATTGTGCCATGAAAGCTTGTAACTATTATCTCATTATACTACATCGTACCTGCAATTTATCGCTCGTTGCAAATATGGGACAAAATATTGGCAATTAATATGCGAAATATTTGAAACACTAATAACCAAACTTGCATAGTAGATAATAACCGGATTAAAAACTGTTTACGTTTCTGGATAAAACATGAAAGTAGTAATTCAATATTAACAAGTCAACGCAAAGCGTAGCATCCACTCGCAGGGTACAAATAGCCTATATACATCAGAACAAGTTACCTCCATTGGACAATACTATTATATTACTAGGCAAGGAAGTTAACCACATTTTCACATATATGATTAGGTGTTTTTGCATAATTAATGAGTTATGACCTTTCACCTTTGACCTACATACTCGGAAATTGAACTAAGGCTGTGTTTTGATACCATGTACCTTCATATCAAATTTCGTTAAAATTCGTCAAATATTACTCAAGTTATCGAATGGAAACCAGATTTGCATATTTAATGAGCTATGACCTTTGACCTACATACTCCGAAATCGAACTTAGGCTGTGTTTTGATACCATGAACCTTCATATCAAATTTCATTAAAATCCGTCAAACAATACTAAAGTTATGGATCCGAAACCAGATTCGCATATTTAATGAGCTATGACCTTTGACCTACATACTCAGAAATTGAACTAAGGCTGTGTTTTGATACCATGTACCTTCATATCAAATTTCATTAAAATTCATCAAACATTACTCAAGTTATCAAATGGAAATCAGATTTGCATATTTAATGAGGTATGACCTTTGACCTACATACTCCGAAATCGAACTTAGGCTGTGTTTTGATACCATGAACCTTCATATCAAATTTCATTAAATCCGTCAAACATTACTAAAGTTATGGATCCGAAACCAGATTTGCATATTTAATGAGCTATGACCTTTGACCTACATACTCGGAAATTGAACTTAGGCTGTGTTTTGATACCATGTACCTTCATATCAAATTTCATTAATATTCGTCAAACATTACTCAAGTTATCGAATGGAAACCAGATTCGCATATTTAATGAGCTATGACCTTTGACCTACATACTCCGAAATTGAACTTAGGCTGTGTTTTGATACCATGAACCTTCATATCAAATTTCATTAAAATCCGTCAAACATTACTAAAGTTATGGATCCGAAACCAGATTTGCATATTTAATGAGCTATGACCTTTGACCTACATACTCGGAAATTGAACTTAGGCTGTGTTTTGATACCATGTACCTTCATATCAAATTTCATTAAAATTCGTCAAACATTACTCAAGTTATCGAATGGAAACCAGATTCGCATATTTAATGAGCTATGACCTTTGACCTACATACTCCGAAATTGAACTTAGGCTGTGTTTTGATACCATGAACCTTCATATCAAATTTCATTAAAATCCGTCAAACATTACTAAAGTTATGGATCCGAAACCAGATTTGCATATTTAATGAGCTATGACCTTTGACCTACATACTCGGAAATTGAACTTAGGCTGTGTTTTGATACCATGTACCTTCATATCAAATTTCATTAAAATTCGTCAAACATTACTCAAGTTATCGAATGGAAACCAGATTCGCATATTTAATGAGCTATGACCTTTGACCTACATACTCCGAAATTGAACTTAGGCTGTGTTTTGATACCCTGTACCTTCATATCAAAATTTCATTAAAATTATCATATCATATTTAATGAGCTATGACCTTTGACCTACATACTCGGAAATTGAACTTAGGCTGTGTTTTGATACCCTGTACCTTCATATCAAAATTTCATTAAAATTTGTCAAACATTACTCAAGTTATCGAATGCATGGAAATCAGATTTGCATATTTAATGAGCTATGACCTTTGACTTTCATACTCCAAAATCGAACTTAGGCTGTGTTTTGATACCATGAACCTTCATATCAAATTTCATGAAAATCCGTCAAACATGACTAATGTTATTGATCGGAAACCAGATGTGTATTTTTCGCATATTTAATGAGCTATGACCTTTGACCTTTGACCTACGTACTCCACAATCAAACTTAGCCTGTATTTTGATATCATGTACCTTCATATCAAATTTCATAAAAATCCGTCAATCATTACTGAAGTTATCAATCGGAAACCAGCGTTTCTATATCCCCCTAAAATTAAACACAAAGCTGGTTAGCATATGTTAAATATTCTATTTGGAAGGTCTTATTTCTGTTATATGTTATCGGTTTTAAACTTGGTTAGAAACTTGTAGAGTATAAAATGGAAACTGTTGCAATAAACTGCAATGTGGACTACTCACCAAACAAATCTCTTGGAGGTAGCCTTACGAAGGCAAACTCTGAGGCACTCTCGGGCAACCCGATGAAGCAGTAAATGGCTTCTTCTGGCCCCATATACCCGTGGATAAATGAATTATTGAGGGTTGTTCCTGATGTATCAGAGCTATTGCTAGTTATCCAGAGTTCCGTAGAAAGCGTCCCTACAGCTGCCTTCACATAATCAGAAGAAGGATGTTGCCCTGCTGACGCTGTGAAGGAACAGGAGAAGATCGCCACTCCTGGATTGGTCTTCTCCGATCGCGTCTCAAAACGATCTAATTTTGGTAAAAGAACACAACAACATAATGAAACGTGGATGACTGTTCAACAGACAGGCAGAGCGGACTAGTGGAAGAGAATAATAGTACAAGGAAACGACAAAATTTCAAAAGTTTCCAAAAGATTAAGTTGAGGGCAATATCCAATTACTCCACTCCAACAGGGATAAAGCACTTTGTATTTTCTAACATGCCATTGCCATAAATTAATACATTCAATAGGTTATGGACAAGGCTGTTGAGGTTCATGTGCATTAGTTTTTGAAGTCTTTTGCGCTTGTGTTTAATGTTAATTGTGCTACATAATTTCATCAGGGCTAAACTATGTTGGTAAGCTTCAAATCAAAATATATATTATTCTTTGCTTCACTGCTTGAATTCTATAAGCAGCTCAATGATATCAGCGGCTCAGAATCATTACTGAATATATTTTTATATTAATGAAAACTATATAATATGGAAGATTTGAATTGTGCTGAATTTCCGTAATATTTCAGACACTTGGCAGGAGACACGTATTTCTTTCAATCCATGCTACCTGTTCGGCATTGATCCCCCATCCATCTTGGATGACAGGTGGATGACAAGCAATCACCAGTCAAAAAGTTACAATCCTCAGCACCACCAGAACAATGGCATGTCTTTGAACAAGAGCGGAAACATCCTGAAACTAAATAAGAGAAATAAATTGCCTTAGGAAAATATTCCATGTTCCATACAACTAGAATATATATTTAACCCTATTTAACCCGGGCTATTTTGAAACTGCATAGCCCGGGGGGCCCCCCCCCCCCCCCCTATGATCTCGGCCGTGAAACGCCCGATCGCCGCGAAAATTTGCATACATGTCAAGTGAAGTGTATAGAATACTATGGTAATTTCAATTTTTTGAAAAATTCACTCATTTGCATATTTATGGTAATTTATGCAAATAAGGTCACAAAATTCAAATTTTGCCCATAAATCAGACATTATTCATATTTGAGCATTCTTTCTGACTACATATATTTTTTTAGACCATTTGGAATAATAATACAACACAACAAAATTGAAAATCCAGAGTTATTCCTTATGTTATCTATTGTTTTGATATTTTTTTATGTATTTTATTGTTTTTGTTGTTTTATTTCATTTCCAACTATAATTCAACTATTTTGACCCCAAAATAAACACCTAAACTATAAACAAGACCAAATAACCAATGTTTTATCTCTTTATTTTAAAAATGAGATTTATATGTGTTTTGTACACAAATCACAAAAATGAGCGATTTTCGGGCTGACATGCAAAGACAAAAGGACACGTGACTTTGTAATGGTAGGTCCGATTTTCGAAAAAGATGCGCAAGACTCCAAAGAAAAAAGTCACAAAATTTCAGTGCAAGATTTTCTTGCGTTAAATAATTATCGCGAAAAATGTCGAGGGGGGGCCTTCTAAAGCCCCCCCCCCCCCCCCCGGGCTAAATAGGGTTAAAGGAATAAAGGAATATCGTTGACAATATTAGTGACAATTTTGATTTCATGAGAATAAACAGATATTAAATGTTAAAGTATAACATTATATAGAATTTGACAGGTGATTTAAATATCAGATCATAGTAATAAACAAGTTTAACGATGAGTACTTAGACCTGTTGGTTAACTAGGGATGTTAAGGTAGATGTTAATATAGATGGAAAGGTTTGCTAAATTGATGTATTGAAAAAATGGTTGGGACTTTGATGCGAGCATGCGTTTGTTTTCAATTTAAAATATTAGTAAGAATAATCTTACATGTAATGCAGTTGGCTGGAAACTCGACAGAATCAGTGACATATCCCAAGTCGCATCGCCCTTCAACCTCGTCACAGTATCCAGAATCTTTATAGCATGCTGTGCCATTCATGCAATTGCATTTCTGTGTACAGTTAAACCCGAAGTATCCGTTTGGGCAAACAGAAGGAACTACAAATGAGGAAAGATATTTTTAAAAATATATATAATATAATTGAAAAACATAAGTCAAGGGCAGTATAGTTAGGAGCAAGACCTTCTTTAATATGTATACTTATTTACTATTTCTACTCATTCACTTTTCATTACGTTAAAAACAGAAGCAGAATTAAGGCAACGTGCATTTTTATTCCGTAAATGATTTGCCGGTTTACCATTCAGAAAGAGGTAGAGAAAATAAAAAAGATCCTCTCGTTTTTTAGAGAAGGAATGAAATCGCGGCAAAAGAGTATTTTACAAAATGGCTTTTTACATCAAGGTGAAAAGGTATTGTGTTGCTAGAAATACTCAACATGAAACTTTGGGACTAATATCTCGGGTATTATCTTAAGCAGGGCTCCCACTTAGCCGAGTTGTATTAGCGAGTAATGGCGAGTTGTGGTGAGTCGCCTCAAAGAGGCACTCGCAATAACTCGCGAAAGCTCTTCTTGTAACTCGGAATAACTCGCGACAACTCGGTATGGCTTAGCGTAACTCTTTACAACATTCCACGACTCTCCTCGAAGTTCCAAAATTTTGAACATGTTCAAAATTTTCGCCGATTCGTTGTAATTCGAGGTGAACTCGCCTACACTCGTAATATAGTCGCAGTATTCGTAAGAAGCTCGCGCTGCTCTCTTCATTAGGTGGCGAGTTGCTACGAGTTATGAAGAGTGCAGCGCTAGCCTGATACGAGTAATGCGAGTATATTACGAGTGTAAGGCAAGTTCACCTCGAATTACAACGAATCGGCAACTGATTCGTTGTTAGTCGAGGGTGAATTCGTTGTTACTCGAGGTGTACTCGCCTACACTCGTCATATACTCGGATTACTCGTAACAAGCTCGCGACGCACTCTCATAAGGTGGCGAGTTGCTTCAAATTATGAAGAGTGCAGCGGGAGCTTGTTACGAGTAATGCGAGTATATTACGTGTAGGTGAGTTGACCTCGAATTGCACGAATCGGCCAAAAATCTTGAACTTCGAGGAGAATCATGGAATGTTGTAAAGAGTTACGCTAAGCCATACAGAATTGTTGCGAGTTATTCCGAGTTTCAAGAAGAGCTTTCGCGAGTTATTGCGAGTGCCTCTTTGAGGTGACCTACCACAACTCGCCATTACTCGCTAATACAACTCGGCTAAGTGGGAGCCCTGCTTTACCAAGGAAATAAATTCAGCATTGTTATAAACCTTCATATGTCATTTTCAAGTAAGTAAATGGTTATACCTTGACATGCTGGTCCAGACCATTCTTGCGAGCAATCTCCAGGACATTCACCAGTGAAGTCATCACAATCTGCTCCATCAGTACAGTGACATTCTTGAAGACAATCAGCTCCGAACATACCAACTAAACATGCTTTAAGACAAAATAGACGAGGTATATGCAGGCTCGTTAGATCTGTTGAGATATTATTCAATAAATTTGCTCCCCAGAACATTTCAATTCGCATGGGACCTTAACATCGTTTCGTCAGAGTAAAACACAGGTACCCGTTCTGAAATCCTTATAATTTGTATGCAAATAGATATTCTATATTGATAATCATATACACATGTTGAGGTATTACCATAATCAGGGGCGTAGACAACGGGGGGGATGAGGGGGATGCATCCCCCCCACCTCACAAGGTGGGGGGGATGGCATGTACAATCATCCCCCCCCCCTGGTTTTGGGGAATGATATTTGCTTTAATGATGATAATAATAGTAATAATAATAATGATAACAATAATAATATTAATAATAATAATAATTATGATGATGATAATAATAATCCTCATCATTATTGTAATTGTGTTTATGGTTATTAGCCGCATTCACACGGTGAAAGCCAATTCAGACGGTAAAAAAAAAAAATAAAGAAAAGTATTTTGTGGTTATCTTGTGGTTTGGAAACCACAAGATAACCACAAGATTAAACAGGCGCGGATCTACGGGGGGGGGTTTAGGGGGTTTAAACCCCCCCCCCCCCCTTGGGTGGCCCCAAAAACAAACAACCAAAAAAAAAGGGGGAAAAAGAAAAAAAGAAAAGAAAAAAAGAAAGAAAAAAGAACGCACGCTGGAGAGAAACCCTTTCAAGTGCAAATATTGTGAGAAGATATTCAACTCATCTGGTAACTTAACCAAACACATGATAACTCTGGATATAACTGTGTATTTAACTGTTACTTGATTTTAAAAGACGTTATCATGCACTGCTTTTTATGGTCTCCATTGTGTTAATAGATGCCAGGAAAACATCACTTACGGGGTTCAAATAAACACCCCCCAAAAAATCGGCTCGCCGCTTAGCGGCTCGTGGACGATGCTCTGCATCGTCATTATTTTGGTCAACCCCCCCCCCCCCCTTAGCAAAAAGCTAGATCCGCCCCTGAGTCATCCCCCCAGGTGTACGAACCTGTCTACGCCACTGACCATAATTACAAATTATATCCCAAGTATGATCCATATTAAACAAATTCTGGGTAAGGATTCAAATTTGACCCGTTCAAATTGTATAAAAACACAAGGTTAAAATACATTTTTTATTAAAAGATTTCTGGTTTCTTCCCAATGTCAATCATAATAGAAGTCGTTTTAGCACTTACTTTCATTGCAGTAGATTCCTGTGTATCCAGCTAAACAGTTGCATCCATAAGGATCCGGTAGACAGATCTGACTACCAGCACACTTGTCCAGAGGCTGACCTGGTCCACATTCAAACTCACAGTCCCAGCCAAACATATGCATCCCACATGCTGAATGAAATATATATATATGTCAAGAGTGTTTGATTTAGATATAAATCACATGTTCAAAAAAGATCCTTTCTCCGATTTCTCGCTGTTTTTCTTAATAAGTATCGATTTTAAAAATCCTGTCGGTCCACAATAAACGATATTGATTCGAAATCAATTTTATTATTAAGAATTATTTTGTAAAATGAGAAGAGAAGAGCATGTAATATTCAAACTAACTACAATCATTCAAAACGACAATTTTATAATTTCTTCTTGTTTTGATTGGAAAAATTGTTTTGAGTCGTTATAATCATTGGCATATAAGAATTGAATTAAACTAATAGTTACTAATGGAAAGAAAACAAGTAAAAAAACAATTCATATTCTTACGATGTTTAAGTATGCATTAAAACAATCCATGATTCATTATTACTATTAGTTATTATTATGTTTATCATCATTATTAATGTTTTTGCGCTTGTCACCATTATTGTTTTATTATATCAAATATCATTATTTGTATTATTATCATCATCATCATAATAATAAATCTTCCTCCTTTTTTCTCTTTTCCTTTTACTCTTCTTGTTCTCCTTCTTATTTTTTGTTTATTGTTGTTGTTATTATCATTTGGTAATACTATTATGAAACGATTAGTTTCGAATTGTTAAGATTCATGTTGAGGCAAAG
The DNA here is from genome assembly GCA_035222895.1 of Strongylocentrotus droebachiensis. Taxonomy (NCBI): domain Eukaryota; kingdom Metazoa; phylum Echinodermata; class Echinoidea; order Camarodonta; family Strongylocentrotidae; genus Strongylocentrotus; species Strongylocentrotus droebachiensis. The sequence goes on from JAVYIG010017174.1 coordinate 19,283, forward strand.
AATGTATTGTACATAGAAGAAAAAAGGGTTCTAGTGGTAAATACTTGTTCAGGGATTTCTTGACTTTACCTTGGAGGCAGTTCTTTCCAGCATGGCCAGGAGGACAGATGCATGTTCCTGAGAGTTCATGGCATACGCCTCCATTATAACAATTATCACACAAACGATCGCATAATGGTGGATTCCACCTTCCATATGGGCACTCTGTTAATACAATGAAATATGAACAACTATAATGTATATCCCACAAGTGCGTTATTCCCGGGGATTGGTGGTATAAGGTATAACACCCCCCCCCCCCCCCTTCCCTCCAACACACACACACTCCTCGGAATAGATTTAGGCTACTGATATCCAAAAACAGGTATAGCTTAATGAAATGAAGTGACGCAAAAAATACGCGTTGGAAACCGAAAATGCATAGGGGTTAAAATATATTCCTGAATTATAAAGAATTATATTCAAATATATTATTTTTGACAAACGATAACTTGATATCAAAGATTAGGAACCAAAACGCATAATGGTTAAAAATCATAAGTTCATTGTAAAAATGTATAAGCAAACCAGTAGGACATGAAGCTGTTACATGCAACAGTCCTCGATTAGGCTTTATACTGCAGAAACTGTCATTAAACTACGGAAATTACAACTGTAGATTCATCGATATTATTTATTATTACCCGTATCAGACATCTGAGCTGGTCATTTACAAAACCGTATTGCCCTAGTTTCACTAGCAGTGGGAACGGAGGGTATATTCTTTGTATTTTCCTTGGTCTCCTTGCGCGTATTGACTTTGCGTGTAGAGCTAGAGACGAGTGAAAATATACCTTGGTATTTTCCACGGTCTCGCATCCGGGCATCTTGTATTGACCGCGCCGTATTTTGTCATTTTCATTGCGCATCTATTATGCGTACGAGAACCTGCGCACTTTGCGCGCACTCTATTATGACGTAATAATCAAACCAAATGCACACTGTTTGCAGTGTATCGAAATTGTGTCAAGCACTGGATGCACAGTGCTGGTTTGACAAAGTTTGTTCAGTTCTTGAGATTGTCATGGTGGATGTCTGTATTTGCTCTAGATGTCTGATTTGGATAACAATAAAAATATTGACTGGCTTTACTTTCGGGGGATATCAGAAATATTGACCGCGCTAAGACCATATTGCCCTCGTCTTTCGACTCGGGGCAATATGATCTGAGCTTGTATTTCTGATATACCCCTCAAGGCCAGTCAATATTATATAATTATTAACCGTATCAGACATCTGAGCAGGGCAGTATTTAAATGTTATTGCCCTCAAGGTTTTGATGGATAAGTCAACAAAATTACAATAAGTTAGTCCGCGCAGAAAAGTCAATGGGATTTTGTGTGTAATTTGGCGGGCAATATAGGTTATACAGTAAACCAATGCGCAAATATTTTAGCCCGCTCAGAACAGTCAATGGGATTTGTGTGTAATTTGGCGGGCAATATAGGTTATACATTAAGTCAATGGACAAATATTTTAGCCCGCTCTGAAAAGTCAATGGCAAAATGCGTGTTAAACTAGTGAGCAATAATAATGTGCCAGTTGTAATTTACATCGCGCATCAGCTATTGTAATTTACATCGCGCATCGTGTATAAGAAAATGCGCACTTTGCGCAAACTCCATTGTGACGTAAAAATCACACCCTAGGCAAACTGTTTGCAGTGTATCGAAAATCTGTCAAACACTGGATGATGAACAGTGCTGGTTTGACAATGTTTTTGCAACTTCTAATGCTAGGAAACCCTGTGTAGCCTACATAATTTAAGAGTATTGCTCTAGATGTCTGATGTGGTTAATAATAGTAATATTGACTGCCTAATTCAGGGCAATACGACTTGTCAAATATCACCCTCACCTTCGGTTCGGGCGATATATGTCGTATTGCCCAGAAGGCAGTCAATATTACTTAATTATTTACTGTCTTTTAACCAAAATACACCTGATCACTTCGATTCGATTTATGTTGATTCTTAGTATTCCATTTTAATGACCATCATAATACTTATATGATTAAGTTTATCAAGACAGAAGAGAAAACTTCAATTTTATTTTGAAGTTCCTTGTGAATTTACATCCTTGCGACCAATATGTAATGATATATTTTCGATGTGTAAGGAAGACAAAAAATCGAACCCTTTACGATGAGTCTTATGAAGCTGAATTGATGTTGTTCCAACGTTCCATCCATGAACGTCGCATACACACCGCCGTCTGCGACAGATGCAGATTGAATTGTGTGTGATAGACTGTTGGAACTCGTTCCAATAAGTGAATTAGCCCAGTCTACATCAGTGAATTTCTGCCATCTTATCCCATCTTCACCAACCATCCCTTTCGTGCGCATCACACTAAGTGTGATATCATCTCCAGTATGTATTGTCTTTGTAAACCGACCATCACTGGGTTGGAATTGACCTTTAAAAAAAGATAAGAAGAAAAAAATCGACAACCCCTCACATTTGAACCTTGTTTTTTTTTGTCTTATTCGGTAAAATTTCGTCATCGCTCCTTTCCTATTTTTTTTCTTTCATCCCTCCCACTCCATTTATCCTCTGTACTGTTTACATGTCATTAGCTAAATATTTATAAAGTATTATCATTTATGGTATTTTCAGAAGTGTTTTAAATTTGATGTTGATGATGATCGGCCGCACTTGTATGGCGCCATTCATCTGTTCCAAACATACAAAGCCGCCCGCTCCTCAAATAGCTATGGACTACACATTTGCTTAAAAAGACGGGTATTCAGAACAATTCCTATTACAAAATATTTACCTTTAGTCGAAGTTTTGTAGTTGGATATAATCGTAGATACTTGTGTTATTAGATATACGTACGGGTAGAAAGAAGAATTCCAAGAGGAACAGATGTCATTCTACTAGCTGTCACTGAAGAACATTCGAAAAATCCAAGCCCTCCATAGTAGCTGGCAGAGTCTGCGTTAATAATACAGATTGTACAGTAAAGCTGTATCCTGGAGCTGTGTAACTATCGGCAGTTATATCCCCGGTCAGACGGACGAGTCTTCTGGTGGAGAATGTGAGAATCTCTTCATTTTCTGAGCCGAGTAGACAGAGAAATGTGGCATTTTGCAGACCTCCTCCGTAGGGTGATGGAGTAGCTGCCGTTAGACGTACAGGAAGGATCTGTCGCGGACCTATGGGAAAATCATCATGTTTTTCAAGTAATGAGTGTCCGCATAGCATCTTCGTTATAGAGGAGAAGTAAGAGGGAATATACATGACGTTGCCAAGGCAATGACTTATCTAATACTTCAACCTTACATTTCGTATCTTATGACAACGTTTGGTCCTTGTTGTTCCATGCAAATTTTTGATAAATATATTTTTTAACAAAGTACCTCCACTTCTAGAACTGAATGGTAAACAGATTTATGTGAAACACAATCGGAATGATATATGATACTAAATGAAGTCACGTTTCCTAAGACTAATCAACTGTAGATAAAGCGTAAATAACTAGGAATGTTTAATAGACGAATTATATATTTTGTATGATAAAGTATTTCCCTATTTTCCATCGAAACAACGGTATAAGCATGGATTTACAATAGGTAATATTCTGTTTAAAATTCAAACCAACTATTGATTCTAAACAGTGGTTACAAGTTTTTAGAATGTAATCAGTCGATATACTGTTTAGTTTGTTGCCTTAACAATTTAATGTGAGAAGGTGAAGTAGACATGGACTATCATAAAGGAGCACTCCAGAATATTAAGGATATAAATATAATATCAATACTCACTCGGAGCCTTCTCACATGCGAACCTGAGGTAGGATGTACATGGTAGTTTTCTCCATCCATTTTCAACCTGCTGATGAACACATCGTTCTCTCTCAAATAGGGTTGCATCACCTTCCGACCAATCAGGAAATCTAGACATGTAAAATATTTAAAAACATAAATGCACAATTAAAAGTATTAATACAATAAATATTTTATATTAAAGGTCCTATTCCCTTGTTTGAAAGCGGTATGTCAGAAATGTATTATATAAAACATGTGTAATTACGATTGTATTAAATTAGCCTTTTTTTGCAAATCATGATCAGCGGTTTTATTTTGGACTCCACATGACGTCCACATAAAAATACTTAAAAATGAAACAAACTTGATGTTTTTCCAAATTTTTCGAGGGAGGGGGGGGGGGCATTAATCTATTTGGAAACCCATCCTAAATCAATTCGTTTCTCTTATAATCCTGTTATTAAAGGTATATTCCAGTTTGTACCTTTTGCATTCTGTCTATAACATAATATGATCGCAGTTTTTCACGAGTAGGGTATTTAAGATACTGTTGTGTGCGTGTGTGTGTGTGTGTGTGAGTGAATATGTGAGTGTGTGCGTGCTTGTGTGTGTGTGCGTGATTGTGTGTGTGTGTGTGTAAATGTATGAATAGTTTTACACATACGTATTATTGTAGAGTGGAGTGCCATCAATCCATTGGAACGAAACCTCTTGATTTAGATTATCGAGTCCAAACCAATACGAGTTACCTTCAGCTAGCTGGATGAGATGCATCTAGAGAAAGTGTTAGGAGGATGAATCAGAAAAAGAAAACGACCACGGATTATTTCTAATGTGCCATGGTGGGATAACGTGACAAGTGTATCGATAAGTCTACAGTCTATGACATAATTGAAAGTTGAACTAGTTGAAATAAGATATCGTGCTGCTCTGTTACCTTTAGACCATTTCACGATTTTTTTTCTTCAAATAAAATAGCATATTTTCTATTTCTCTTACATTGTTTTAATTTTTTACACATGCTTGCTTAATATAAGCCCGATAAGGTTTTAATCCCGTTTTATTTATACGTTGCATTGTAAATCCTGATAGTATCACGATGGGTCCTTACATTGATTTCTCCTGTTTTCGGTTGGGCAAGATCGCCTCCTTGGGCCTGGCAGAACCTTCTAGCAAATGAATATGACGTCATCGATGATTGAGAGATATAGTACAGGGTGCCACCAAGGCGACTCCACTTACTTTCAGGAACATCTACATATCGATTAAAAAGTATATTATATATTCATCGTGTTATAAACAAAGAAATAAAAAAAGATTATATGAATGTTTCTACGCACCATCCATGACTCACGTTTTGTTGCACTTTATTTGTGACAAGAAATTCTAACAGGTTAACGTTAACATATGACCTCAAATGACCTTTGACCTTAGCATGTGACCCCCGACAGCACCACATCGCGAAGGTCCCCAAAATGCATCCGTGACCCAAGTTTGGTCGCAACAGGATTGACGGTTGAGAAGTTATTTGTAACAGGAGTATGATGACCTCAAATGACCGTTAGCATGTGAAGCTTAATAGGACTATAACGTTAACGTCACAATACGTTTGGTCACAACAAGATTGACGGTGGCGGAGTTACTTGTCACAAGCGAATCTTGCATATAAACTTTTCCTTATGGAACAATCACAATGTTGCCACACTATGTGTAAACTGTGTGGACATTATGTGTTCACATTGTTGTCACAGTGTGGAGTTTCAGACCATGTGGTTTACCACATATTATCCACATCAACTGACATACTAAACACAGAGTACCACATATTTACCACAGTGGTATATATATATGTGGGGTTCAAATCATGTGGTTTACCTTATAGTCGTACATATTTAACACAGAGTGACACATATAAACCACAGTGTGGTATGTACTGAACTATGTGTAAACTCTGTGTTCATAGTATTGTCACAATGTGGGGTTCAAATCATGTGGTTTACCACATAGTCGTACATATTTAACACAGAGTGACACATATAAACCACGGTGTGGTATGTATTTAACTATGTGAAAACTCTGTGCTCCCAGTATTGTCACAGTGTGGGGTTTGGTTTACCACATAATCGGTCAGATTTTACACAGAGTGACACATATTTACCACAGTGTTGTATGTACTGAACATGTGTAAAATCTGTGTCCACAGTATTGTCACAGTGTGGTGTGGGGTTCAAATCATGTGATTTACGACATAGTCGTACATATTTAACACAGAGTGACAGTGGCGGATCCAGGGGGGGGACCAAAAAAAAAAAAAAAAATGTGTTCACTACCCCCCCCCCCCCCCCCCCCCCCCCCCCTTTCACTGAGCGACTTTTCGGCCGGCGCGATTTTCAAATTTTCAGGAGCAAAAAAAAAAGGGCCCCCTCCCCTAAGAAATCCTGGATCCGCGCCTGCAGAGTGTGACACATATTTACCACAGTGTGGTATGTATTTAACTATGTGAAACCCTGTGCTCACAGTATTGTCACAGTGTGGAGCTTTGGTTACCACATAATCGGTCATATTTAACACAGAGTGACACATATTTACCACAGTGTGGGATGTATTTAACTATGTGCAAACTCTTTGATCACAGTATTGTCACAGTGTAGGGTTTCAGAATATGTGGTCTTCCACATAGTCGTACATATTTAACACAGTGTGCCACATACGCTGTGTGCTGCTTGTAACACTGTGGTATACCACACTGTGGTAGACTATGTGGCTAATACCACAGTGTGGGCCACATGTGATTTCGGGACATGTGGTAATGCTGTGGTGTACTATGTAGTGCGTACCACAGTGTGGTAACGCTTTGGTATACCGCACTGTGGTATTTAGTTGCCACCACAGTGTGGTACGCACCACATAATACACCACAGCGTTGCCACATGTCCCAAAATCACATGTGGCCCGCATGTGGTAGCACGCTGTGTACCACACTGTGTTTGACTATGTGGTACACAGTGTGGTCCACTATGTGGTAACACTATGATTGTTCCATAAGGGTTGTGGCGGACGCCGTACGGACGACGGACGGGCGCCATTTGGATCCAGTTAGTCTCGCCTCCACCTCCAAACAATTTTGGATATTATCAGCCCCGCTTTTAATCGAAGCTCTTAACGCCTAGTGCTTTCAAGGGATAAATCCTATCAAGTACCCACTTATTACACCTGGGTGGAGTGTGGCAAATGAAATTTAAAACTTGTCTAACGACGTTAGTGATACAGCAGGGATAAGATGCATAAGAGTTTTAAAGGTCATGAAATGCAGAACTTTGTAAAGCCAAGCCGCAATGCATCCTCGCATAATCATTATTTTTTCTTCAAAATCTCGTAACTTAACATGTTAATATGAAAAAATCGATAGAATTTTAGCTCCTACCAGGGGTTTAAACTTTGAAAAAATATTATCCTTTAGTTTCGGGTTTTAGCATATGTTTCATCGTGATCTTTCAATTGGAAACTTTGCACCGATGGAAACCCCGTGCCTCTAGATCCATAGTCCGGTGACTTATCGACAAGGGCAAAACTCGCTTATTAGGGGGGGGGGGGGTAACATCCGCAAGTTTCTGCAAGTCGATAACAGTGGATTAACTGCACTTTTTGCAATTGCTAGTATCCTTTAACACACTTTTAAGAAATTTGAAAGAGAGAACAACAAAGTGATGAAAGCGATGAAACAGAAAGGATCATACGCGTTAGGTCTAGTTACTAACCCTGATAGCGTTCACATATGAAGGGTAGGTCATTATTACATTGTACATCAATCCATCTCATGTCAGCATTAGAATAACGTAGAGAGACACAGTCTTCATTACCATAATTGTTGGGTTCAGGACCCCTCCATGCTGCATATCTGTATGTATGGAATTAAGGATAGTGTAAAACAAACATATAGGAGCATACATACGAATATACAGTCAGACCGAGGCATACGAAATAATAGTTTTATGAAATATTATTATTTTTTATGGGTGGTGGCGTTTTTCCTGTGTTTTTTGCATTGTATTTGCAGATATGCAATCCTAATTCTAATAACCCATGTACTGTCTTTTATAGTGGTTTTTAACTTTCTGGTTTCTCAAACTACACTTTTGACCAAAACATTATATAAGAATATACTCTCTCAATCAAAACATAAGCTTATTCACAATAATTTTTAATCTAACTCGAGAAAGAATGCATGAAATTAATTCATTCGAAAAACAAAGTATGCACTACTGTCTTACCCATATTTTGATTGCATATATGAACATCTTTGTTTTCATATGATGCGGATTTGTATTCCTAATTAGGCACTGTACAGGAGATAAAAATATTTGATTGCATTACGATATGCAAAAATCGGCTTTCATTTTGTAGGT